>OMLB01020829.1:3503-25900 GCA_900302555.1 Myripristis jacobus
GACGTGAAAATAGAGGTGAACCTGAACCTGTCAATCACCTGTCTCAGAGGTATTGTCTTCCTCAAGATCAACCAATGAGAAAAGAGCGCACGGTTATAAAAACACACCAAGGGCTTAAGTCTTTTCTGTCAATTCAGCCCCCATATCCCTCCTGCCCGACACAGAGAGAGACAGAAGAGGAGGAAGGAAAAGAGAGAGGGAGGGGGTGCGGGGTGGGGTGTGTGAGTGTGTGAGTGTGTGTGTGTGTGTGTGTGTGTCTGTGTCTGTGTGTGTGTGTGGTGTTACCTAATTAAAACCAAATGACTGCCTCTATTCATGTGTCTATCTAACGGTCCACTCAGAAGCCCTCTGGAAGTCACCACCGCCTGTCACACAACAAAACAAGCCATTCTGAGGTGACCCGGCTTACTCAGAGGGGGCTGTGAGAACAAAGCCCCGGCACGCGTTCACTCAGCAACCCCCACTGCACCAGCACACACACTCACACAGAGGAAGTTGTGTCACAGTGATTGAAAGGCTGCTAGTTTTTTCCCCTGGTCATGGAGAGCAGAAGAAAATTAAAAGAACATTCACAACTGCTACAAGTGTTGTGATAAAAACTGACATTAATACTTACAACATTAGCTTTGAAAAAAGATTTTCTTGAAAACCCAAATCCTGATCGTAAAGTCCTTAATGACTCATTTTCTAATCTCCTTCTTCTTTCTAAAGTCCTGGAAAGAATAGCAGCTACCCATTTACTGGCTATTTCTGGAGCCATTTAAATCTGGCTTTATAGATCTTTTCATTGTCTTTATTGTATTGTTCTGACACATACTCATTTGCAAAAGATGGCAAATGAGCATTGCTTAGCTCAGAGTTCATCAGCTGCAGTTCTATTTGATCTGAATGTAGCCTTTGATACAATTGGTCACAATGTACCTACATCAGCCAGTAATCTACATCTGGGCATATAAGGTCCTGCACTACCATGGTGTAAAGGAACATATCAAGCTTTGGGGGAAATTTTCTTTTTGGTTAGCTTACCCAGAGTCAAACAACACAGGATCAATAGCAAATTTTATCTCTCTGTCAAATTCATCCCCAGTTGGCTCAATGCACAGCTGCATGTGGGATCTGTGAGAGAAATACACCTTCCACTATTTCCAAAGCAGACGCATCTTCTTGTCTGACTCTTGGTAAGATGGATAAACAGAAAAAAAAATCCAAAAATGTGGCATGTTCTGTAAAATCGTTCAGTGTTTCCCACAACATCATCACTGAACACTCTGAAGTTAACTTTGGCATACCACAAGGTTCAGTGCTAGGGCCACTGCTATTCTCTTTTTGCATGTTAGGTCTTAGCAAAATTAGTTATAACTATAGAACTCCAATAACACTGTTGTGACTCCCATGAGCGTTCTGGGCAAACAATCTTAAAACTGCACCACTTCTGGTCAATGATTTCAAAATAATCTCTACATTACTAATTCATTCAGAATCCCCTACAAAAGTAATGTTGTGTGAGCAAAAGTTATTTTTCTGCCAACTGAACTGAACCATATCACTGTGCCCATAAAATGCAGTAGTGTTATGTCCAGTCTATTCTCATTCCCAGTGTGTTAGATACCACAGCTTGGTTACGTCCCTCAGGGTTCCTTTGGCATCTGATACTGATGCCGAAGGAAACCAAACGCGTCCTTTGGTGTCAGTATGAGACATAGGGGATGATGATGTTGTATAATGAGTAAATATTTAATTCCTCCTTCCAGTGGTACCTTTTGTGTGTGACCAGTTTCCCTTTATATTAAAACTTAATCAAGTGGTTTTGTTGCCTCAACCTAACCTTCAGTAGATACATGCATGAAAAACTGGTGATCCTGTACCAGAGTTAGAATTACATCATTGTAAGCCATCGTTGGACTCACTATTGAAGCAAGATATTTGAATAAGGGTAATCCAGTGTTGCTTAGTGGGCCTCAGAGTTCAGGGAAAGAGCAGTGTCACTGTGAAGATCCACTTTTCCAGTGAAAAGGCATCAAACATGAGCTCATCTGGTGTGAACAAAGCAACCACAGAGGTTGAGAGACTTTCCTCAGCTTGTCCAACCAGCTCTGCATTCTGACAGCCAATGAAATCAACTCTCAGGTTTTAAACCTCAGCCTGGGCTTTTAGCTCTGCAACACTGTTCTCCATGAAGGGTGTTTCTGTCCTAATTGGACAAAACTGATTTGAAATACTTTGCACCGCTTTAACGCGCCATGAGTATTTGAAATTGAAATGTCTCCTTCCTGTGCAAGATTTTAAATTCCTTGTTTCTAATATGGAGGTCACTACTTTGTAAATGTTTTTATTCATCTAGATCTTTCCTGAAAGAGAGATTTTTCATCTTAGTGAGACAACCAGTGTAACTAATGGGATCTAGCTAAGAACTTCAAGTTTGCAATGCTCTGCACTCTGCAGCCCCAAAGAAATTTACTATATCAAATGCCCAACTTTAACACGGATGTACAATGTATCAGTATGCATTTGTAGGAGCATATATAGCATTGTATTAAAGTTTATGGTTATTCAAATTTTGTTTACTTATTATGTAACATTCCTGGTCATTTCTATATGTAGTTTACTGAAACACTCTGTATTTAAAATGTGTAATTTACAGAACAAAAGAGCCAAAACAAACTATGTATTCATAATATATTCAGAAATAAATGCAATTGTGTGTTAGCTACCTTTGTTTTATGAATACATGGCATAACTCCTCAGAATGTTGTGTGGATTCACAGTGAACACATGACCTGATCTGAGCCAGCAGCTCTGAGGAGTCTGTTTGGTTCATGTGCACACAGAAGTCTCTCCAGGCTGTAGTATGATGCTGAAACACACTCTGTGGGGTCCAGGCATATCACTGAACTCAGAAATACCCACACATCAATTTGGACTTTGCCACTAGGCCGTTAGAATGCTACTGTCACTTTTTTTTTTACTTTCTAATGTGAAATAACATAAAGAAAATCTGAAATTCCATGCTGTTTTTTCTTGATTAAGAAAAAGGAACCATCCAAATATGCAAATGTTTTACACTTCTAAGGCTTTCTCTGTCTTCAGAATCAGTTTTGTGTTGTGATTCAGGAAGATGGTATTTTGTAAATCTTCAAATCCAAACTCAGAACTGAAAATCGATTCTCACAGCCATTCAACCAACTGTGATCTAGCCAGTTCAAAATCATTGCAATGTCCTGTCTTATTATCTCTACTGAATTCCACCATTTTGTTTTGTAACTGATTGATAATTAGTTAGATCTCAGTAGGCCTGTTCCCTGTCATGTCCTTTAAAACATTGCTTTTGTGATCAAGGGCTATCAAAAGAAACTTAGTTTAAATCTATAAATGTGTTCAACAATACAAATACAAATCTTAGCTCTTTAAGTCCCAGTTTCCCATTTCTCTCTGTGCGTGTGTGTGTGTGTGTGTGTGTGTGTGTGTGTGTGTGTGTGTGTGTGTGTGCTGTAGGGGAAAACAAGTAGCGATCCCTCTGGGAAAGCTGTCAATTCACCTTTCACCTCTCCCCCATTGGAGGATCAATCAATAAACCTGATCAATACCTAATCCATACATACTGTCATGTTTTGACAGATATCCCTCTCGCAACAAGGAAGGGAAGACGGCTGCCTGCCACCTCAGGACCTAGACAGGCAACAATGGTGGGCTGGAGAAGAGGAAGCCCAGCAATTACAGGAATACTTCACATTTTTTGGGAGATTGTCCAGTTGGTCAATTTAACCTGTTAGGTGATGAGAATATAGAAGGCGAAATCCCCCGTGTGCCACCGTCATTCACTCTGGTGCTCTGTGCTACCACTTTAACATACACTGTGTGGATTCATATTCAGTTTATCATGTACCACTTATAAGAAGACTGAGCCGTTAAAAAACTGCTTGTGTTTATTTATTACTATATGGCCTGGGAAATATTGTAAAATTTGAATATGAAATGTCATTGTATCTGGCATAGGTTTATTTTTGGAACTACTTTAGGTGAGAAATATACACGTTCATCTGCTGCGTGGTGATCCAACTGAACACCACCTTCACTCCCTATAGAAACAGGAAAAATAGTTCCCAGTAGTACAAAACAGTGTGTTGTTTTTCTATCATATTTTGTGCAAATTTTTCCAGTCTACAAAAACTGCCATACCTAACTGCATATGATAAACTGATTATCAATTTTCCTTTAAGATGCAAACACTTCTATTTTTCTCTCTATTGAGATAAAGTCAGTAGCTCTCTACTATCAGTCAGCAATAGTGCATGCAATAGTGTGAGCACGGAGCACTAGACTCCAACGGTTTACCTGGTACACCAACCAATGAGACAACCTCATAAACTTTAAATACATCATGTTTAACCAGTGGGATCAGGTCCCACTGGTTAAACAGTGGGACCTGATCCCACTGGTTGTCAGGTTGTTGCTATATGATGATATATGGCATAATGAGCAAAAGCTTCATTTAAAAAAAAAATGGATGGAAAGGAGCCATGTATCAAACGAGCAGCTGACAGATTAGGTTTTTTAGATCATCCGTCAGATGGATTCTGCTGCCATCAGCAGAGACACATGTGACTAGGAACATGTGAGGCGACAGAGGCAGAGTATAGAAATAGGCTCACAGCAGGAGGAAAACAACCAGCGATCTTCTGTGTGCCTTTTCACATATGAGCTTGTCAATATTGTCTGCCATGTAACATCGAGGAGGAGGGTACCGCTGAGAGCAGGCTGTTTCAGCACCAGGGACAGCTCAGCCAACAAAGCCAAGCATAGTAAGCAGCATGTTTTTATCCTGGGCTTCTCTGAATGATGGGACTTGAACAAGGATTGCATCAACCTGGGCAGAGGTAGAGCCCAGTTTATTTTCAACTGATGTATATTTTATTCAGAATTAGAGAATACACTGCCCAAGGCTACTTAGGTTCATTTGAGAGCTTTAACATGGCCAATTATTGATCCATGTTTGTCACTAGTTAAAATGTTACTGATCATCTGTCAGTCTGATATCGTTATTCAATAAAGAAGAGATCCCTGTCAAAACATGGTGGAGTAAAGCACCAGCCTCATGGGAATATGTATCCTGCTGCAAATACACAGACACCACCTATAGGTGATTCATGGTCATAAGTCTGCTCTCATCCTCTGAAATTATATAGGAAGCCAAAGACCAGGAAACATAGAGAAACAGCACACAGACAGACACAGGCTGACTCTGTGCAGTATGTTCTACTTTCCACTAGATGTCACCTCCAGCAAATACTGTCTGGCACAGCTAAAGGCCACCATAACATCCCAGAAACTCTTAATCCAATGTTGGGGTCATTTGGAAGGAAGATGGGTGTATAATAGGCAGCAGCAAACAAAAAGTAGCTTGAGCACAGATGTAGCAAAACAATGGTAAAAAAAAAAAAAAAAAAAAAGTAGATGTAATCTCTTTATGTATGATGATACTGAGTTAAGCATGGCAGGAAATCTGGCAGGGTTAAGGGTTCAATACCCGCTGGAACCACCCAAGATTAGAAAAAATGCAATCATGATGCTTCAGCGCATTTGAGACAAAATAAACAAATCTATCAAATGGTGCACATTATGTTTTTTAAAAAAGTACTGCGGATTGTCACTCATGTATTTTAGTGGCCAAAAAAACAACATTATTTCAGTTCCAACATTATTCATCATTCCCAAAGCAGTTTGTTCTTAACTGACCTTGATGGTTTAGACAAAGTTAAAATGAAATGCCATAATCACAACAGGAACTGTGAGCCTTTAATGTACTACATTGTGTTATTTACTGGAGCATACAGACTATACGGATACATCCAAAGGAGGCATGATGACTTGAATAATTCCAAGTCAGAATTAAAGGTGAGCCGTTGCACTGAGCCTGAATAACAAAGGGTACAATTATGTACCTCTTTTCTGACAATGCATGTATTTGTTTGTTATACTGCACCCTTGTGTATAGTCTATATTCCTAACTGCACTACTTGTGCAGCTCCACATATGTGCAATATCCTGAGGCACAAAATATCTCAACTGCTAATAACTTCTACTATTTCGTCAGATTGTTTTATATTTTGTTTTATAGGTTACAGCAAATACATATATTCTGTATATTCCACTTGTACATTAAGCCCCTTGAACAGCATTGTTTATTGTAACTGAACTATTCTCTGTGAGTTTAATTTGAACTCTATTTTAATGGCAGTCTGGTAGGTCTGAATGTACTGTAGGAGGGTTGCTACTCAGTTTCTCTGTACACAATTTTATAGCTTTGAAATTGAAAATCGAAATCCTTCAGTGATTTATAAGCTCTGTAATGCTCATATAATCTGGGGCCTGTGTCAAACAAAGGCGGCACCTCTTTTCTAAGAGGCAAACTGTATGAGGGGTGATTACTGTCACAGTGAAGGACAGGGACATGACTAAACAGTCAACAATGTCGCCACTATTTTGACTGGATGTGAAAGGACTTATTGTTAATTTTGACTTAAAGTGTCATGCATCATGCTGGCAGCAGGAATTACACTGGATTTCCGTTATGTCTGAGAGTATTTCATGGTGCTGCATGTTTGGATAAGTATGTGGATAATCTTTAAAGCCTTTAGAGAAACATGAAGTTGCTCCATGTCCAGTTACGGAATTAACATATTCAGTCACTTTCTTCTTTCCCAACTCAACTGCAATAAGTTTATGGAAAAATACATATTTCTGCGCAAACAAACTGAACTGAGCATGTTGATGTCTCAGTGTCTCAACTGTAATCACAAAAACACAAAGTCTGTTCTGTAATTCCAAAAATGGGATTGTGACTCAAGTTTTGCAAATACAATCTTCATTTTGCAATCACAAATTACTGTCTACTGTGTTTGAAGAAAGTTTTATTCATAATGGTAAACTCATGCACCAGAAATGCTGGCTATCTCTGATCCAGTGGAAACAATTGGTGCCGTAATTTTGCAATTTCACAACATTTTGCAGAATTGGTCTTTAATATGTATGTTTAGGAAGTACTAAGCATATAACTGGATTTTAGAAACTTGGATTATACATCAGGACGAGTGTGAACCTTTTAAACACAACTTTTAGTAATGTTTGGCTGTTGTGATATCTGGCGTTTTTGGAATATGAGTTTACCATGAAGGCTTGTGAGTAAAGCTTTCTTTGTTTGGGGACTGAAGGCAGCACATGGTCAGTACTTGATATAAAATTAGGCCTATGCATTATAGGTGAAGTATTCCTTTAAAGTTGCAAATCATAAGATTGAACTGAGATATTTCAAACGTTCAGTTCTGGTGTGATTTGTGCTCACGGAAATGTATGGAAGCCCTTCTTTGTGATTTTTTTTTTTCTTTGGTCACAATTGTAAGAAAAAAATCAGAAGATATTAATGTATAGTGATAATATATTGTGAGAAATTAAGTTGCAATTGTGAGGAAAAAATCTCACAATGTAGCCATTTGCTCTTTTTCATGTGGAGGAAATGGGCTTCTGCAGAAATGCCTCTCTGCCTGTGATGTAGTAGATAACATTCCATAACAATTCCTCTGCGCTTTTTCCAGCTTCTCCGTGGCAGTAATCACCCCTCATACATCCGTCTCTGCGCTGAGTTAATCCCACCCATTCCTCTCCCCCGCATCACAGAAACAACCCATTTCATTCTCCTGTCTACTAGGACTGATCAACAAAAACAGTGTCTCTCCAAAGTCCTGCTGGCGCTGGGAGGAGGACAGGGATCGCTGTCCGGCACGCAGATGCGAGCTCCAAGAAGAAAGATGGGGTGACAGGAAGAGCAGCTTCAGATGCTGGATGGGGGAGAAATGAACGGCAGGCAACCAAGACGAACCAGCCGCTACATGCACCAAGGTAACCAGTCTGCCTTTATTCTAGCCTCACGGAAGCCCCGGCTGTGACCAGGCTAAACCACTGCTACCATTTTCTGCAAAGACATCGGGGAATTGTTGCATGATGAAATGACAAGTGCTTTTCACTTTTCTCTCGAAGAGAAACGGGTTGGTAAAAAATAAAAGCCGACCTGAGCGTCATGGCTGTGCAAACAGGAGCATCTTCATTTCAGCATTAGGGTGCACAGACTTCCCTCGGGTCGTGATAATGGAAGTAAAATGAGATTGGTTTGGTTTTGATACGTTTTTCTGTCCGATTATGCACCAGCCGCTGCAGTGACGGAGCGCCTTGCACTCGCTCGACGCCAGTTCATGCTGAAAGACGAGACTGCATTCATGGGCTGCAGCAACAAGACTTGGCATTAACGGGGACCGGTGTTATTTCCCTGCTGGGTCTGGTACCGGGTCTTCTGAGTGGACTGGACTCTGCAGCAGCCCGGCGCTCCGCTCTGCGGGACCACGGACAGCGACAATGACTCGGCTACGCAAGAAAGCGCTCGTCGCACTTTTCCTCTTCACGCTGTTCATATTCGGGACCATGATGGGGCTCAGGACTCTGAAGCCCAGCGATGGCTTCTCGGACCTGGCTCCAGGCATGGACTTTGTCGCGGAGAGATCCGAGAGAAGGCGACTGGACGTGAAAGACGTGGTGGTGTCACCGGTCCAGTCCCACCTAGCCAGCAGCGACACCAAGGTGGTTTTTACCAAATCCGACCGAGAATACAGCATATTCTACGACGTGCACATCTTTTACTACCTGTGGTACGGCTCTCCAAAGATGGACAGCAAATACATCCACTGGGATCATGTGTTGGTGCCACACTGGGACCCTAAGATCGCAGCCAGCCATGCACAAGGGAGGCACACGCCTCCAGAGGACATTGCCTCAAGTTTTTACCCCGAGCTGGGACCCTACAGCTCCAGGGACCCAAAGGTACTGGAGTCACACATGGCCCAGATAGAAGCGGCTGCAGCAGGTAAAGTTTCCAGCATCACTCATTCAACAGGCTTGGAGCTCACCCAGGGGTGTTAGTTGGTGTATGGAAAGGTGCTGGAACTCTGCATAGTTAAACCAATGAGAGAGTCCAGATTTGTCATTATTGGAGAGCATAGATCAAGCAAAATAGATAGATAGATAGATAGATTTTAGTAAAGTGACATGTTCGTTTATTAGCAAGAAGCAGCAAAGTGATCAAGGGTAAACTCAACTTGGACTGACATTAACCTTAATTGTGCAAATTTACACCATGTACCATCAAGCTAAAGTGAGCTCTATAATAACAATAATTTTGAGAGGTACAAATCATGGATTAAATGTTTTCATATATTTTTGTTGGTGATGAGGATCATCATCATCTGGGGGTGATAGTTATGTCACTGCCATCATATGAACGCTTCTTTAATTTTGCTACTTGTATCCCTCATTCTGCAAAAGAAACATTCTTTTTACCCACTGATTTGACATCCAGGGTCTGTACAAAGGGATGGAAGCACATTCAAGCTTGACAGCGGACTCTCTGCCTTCTTGTGGTGTTGTAGGGGTGCTGGTGTTGTCCTGGTACCCTCCCGGGGTGGCAGATAACCACGGGGAGCCCACCGAGGACCTGGTTCCTGCCGTTATGGACGCTGCCCACAGGCACAGCCTCAAGGTAACTGGTGAGACAACCGGTATGTTTTTCCTTTCTGGTGATTTACTGAATGAATGGCTGCCAGTGGTTGATTGTGTAGTACCACAAGCAAAGCTAAGAATAACAACAGAGGACATTGTTTTGTTGTGCTCTAAAGACCTAGCACTGCATTGGCACTGCACTGCAATTAGAGGAAAATTCCACCCTTATCTGCTATATCAAATTAATCTGTGATGTTTGGTGTAGTCCAGGAGTTACATTGCAATAATAAAAGGTTGTAATTTACTCTTTAGGTGTGTCCAGTTCTCCTCAGCCTGCCAGTCTACCCTCAACTCTGCTTCTCCCCCAACTGACGTTTAATTCAAGCTAAATTAAACTTTGTTGAACTGTTGTGTTGTATAGTTACCTGGGAGTTCACATGGTGGCAAAATGTCATCATCAGTTGCTCTGTGCTCCCCTTTGCTGCAAATCCACAATACTGGATTTCTATCTCTCCATTCATTTCAGTAGGAAGACAGCTCCCAAAATAATACTTTCAGCACATTAAAAAACATGAACAAAGTGGATTATGCAAATATAACAAACAATAAGTCCTGGTACCCATTTTTTTTTTAGTGTAATTACAATTTTTTGTTCCCTCCCAGTGCAAGGCTAATATGTATTTCCTGCAGACACTACCTGCTGGATCTGCTTTCCAAATTAAATAGAAAAATAACAAGAAAAGAGTGATTTGATTTCCTCAAAAATGGGTACTGGGACTTGTTGTCTTTTATATTGCCGTAATCTATATTTTTCGCATTTGTTTATGTGCTAAACGTGTTATTCTGGGAGCTGTTTTGCCGCATTAGGGGAGCACAGAGGAGTGCTAATGAGGAGATTTCACCAGCATGTGGACTCATATAACACCAAGGGAACTGTAGAACACAAAACTCCACCAAAGATCAATTTTGCTTTCAATTAATTTCCTACATTTCCCCAAATGCTTTTCGACGCAACATTTCTTCAGTAAGGAGAGTTAACTTGTTTATTCTGAAGGACTGATGCCAAAATCTTACGTTTAGCATATGTTTTTTAAGAAAGCTGAAATCTTTTCTGCTCTGAAACACTGGAGCTATAGCTAGAAATACCTGCATGTAACATCATGCCACCTGCATTTAGCCATTTATCTACAAGAATGAGAAAAATACGCCAACAGACCACAAACAGGACCCAGACAGGCAATCTCCAACAGCTCTTTTTCAAGAGTTTGGGGTTGATTTTTCCCTTTAAATGCACAGTCCCAGCTGACGAAGCTATATCTGAATTATAGCACTGAAGAGGGTCAGATACAAACACTGTAAATCCATAACAAGCCTCAGACAGCAGTTGCAAAACAAGCTGAGTTCACTGTAGATTCAGCATAATGAGACAGGAAAGGTTTTTTTTTTTTTTCAGTTCACTTCCATACTCCTTATATGGAGAGGACTTGGGAACTAGGTCTCCCTCTCTGTGTCTCAGTCAGACTTACACAACAGTGTGTATCTCATGGCTGACCTGAGGGCTAATGTTCCAATGTTCCAACCAGTGCACCAGAACTGCCACCGACAAAATAGAGGTCGAGCTCTGTGTGTGTGTGTGTCCCTTACTGTGTGTATATGTATTTTCATGCATGTGTTTTCCACCTGCTTCCTCAACAAATGTAATACACGTGCACCCTTGCCCTGATGTCACATGTCATTTGAAAACAGGGGTTTTGACGCATGAGAACAGTAAACCCAACTGTCGACATGAAAGCGCCTGTAGATTCCTCAGCATTATCCAGAGGCTGCAGCAGACACCCTTCACTTCATCGCTGTGCATCTCTGTGTACTTTTGAAGCAGATAACAAACCTGAGTCCCAGCCCGCCCAAGCAGTGTAAAATGACAGCAGAGGAAAACTTTGGAGTGTAGAACAAGGGGAAGCTACTTCTCGGAAAAAGGCTTGCTGCCTTGTGTGAAAGCTGCACTAGGCGAGGTCTTGATGTGAAACAAAGCCCTGGTAAACATGTTGTCCTCCAGGAATGATGAAGGCACCCCTTGGGCCGATCAGGATGCATCATCTCTCTAAGTAGGGTCAGGTGATGAAAATAAAAGACTAGATATCATCTGGGATTTTGGATATGAAGATATGGCATAGGTGTTGGATACAGTTTTTTAAACTTAATAGACTGTTCTAGCTGTTCTGTCACTTGCTTCTTCTTGTTTGGTCATCATGTCCACATAACTGATGGCTGTTATCAAAAATCTGTCTTTGGAAAGCATCACAAGTCATCCCGACAGTATAAAGGTATACAGTCAAAGAGATTTAAATTTGTCCATATCACAAAGTTAAATCAGCATCAGATTGTTGGTGTCGCAAATTTTAAAATTTTGACTTCAAATTGCAGTGCCCCCAGCAGGTAATCTGTGTAATGTAAGGATAATGATTGCTGGACTGTATAAAAGGATAATCCCAGCATGAGTTTTTGCTCATTTGCTTTCCTTTACAGTTTTACATCACTGCAGATCATTTTCCAGCGCTACGAGCACATAATGAGATATCTGCTGTTTTTCCTTCAGCTTTGTCATTTTTCAGCTCTAAATATTACAAGCTACCCCCAGTAAAGGAAAGGGAACACCAAGCCTTATTTTCTGTTTCATTTTACAAACCATGGCGGATAAATGTCTTGCTTTGGTTTGTTTCTCAGTCTGAATGGGCTGTGACTGACAGAGGGTGGATCCTAATGTAAACACAGAGAACGTTAGCTGTTGATTCAAAGTTTCACTTTAGAGAGGAGAATGTAGAAATGAGCGAGGCAGAAAGCTGAACTGCGATGCTGAACTCATGTCTGGCTCAGCCTCCCAAATGCTCCCATTAATATGAAACGGCGCACTGAGCTTCTTCCAGAGTGTTCTTATGCAACTTTGCAAAAGGTGACAGGCAGCTTCTCGTTTACAGCGACAAAGTACCTTTAGTTGCCAAATTACCATATCTAAGCTATTTGCTGTTTAATCATAGTGAAAGAGGAATGTAAAATGGTCGCAATTAACATTAAACCGAAAGAAAAAGTAAAAATGAGCGAAAACAGAAAGCACACTGGAACGGTCCTTCATTAAAGGAATTCAAAACAATAATTTCAAATTGATAATATCAAAGAACTTCCAAACTTACAAATGAATTCTAACAAATTCTCTTCAAAATGTTGCACCATTTCCATTTGTCTACTCAGGAACATAAGGAATTCTGTCTTCTTTGTTGATAATTATTCTTCACCAGCAATTTTCATGCAGTGTCCCTGCCTGAAACGTGTGACATTGCAACAGACAATTGTGTCATGTTGCAAATTTTGGGCTGCATATTTTGCTATGCAGGAAGGCGAGGAACGGGCCGTGTGTCGCGTAGACCATGCGTCGCGCCTAACTGTAGCGCCCCCATTTGACCAATCACTGCAATGTTTTCAATGTCAGGACACCAAAATGCATTATCCCTCCAACTTTTGGCAAAACTGGTGGTGTCTGTCATGTGACATGTGAGTTTAAAATGTTGAGGGAATCAGGAAAAAATGCACCCATCACATCAGCTTAAATCACAAGTTACAGATATAATTGTGGTGTTGGGTGTGGTCACTGAAGAGGAATTCTCTCTGCATGCACAAAGTGAGAAACTAAAACTTAAGAACCAAATATTGAACAACAGCAGTGCATGGCTTACTATGAAGCATCACAAATGTTGCAAAAAGTGAACGTGTTCAGTTTACTGACCACACTGTACAGGATTTCTGGGTGTGGAAGGTCAACCAGCCTCAAACTTGTGAAGCAGCCTTTAAAACATTTCTTTGTCATTTGTCGTTTACTGATATAACCTGTTACTTTGCACAATTAGCTGAATTAGCATAGGGTTAAGCAGCAAGATTATACAAGATTGCTTCAGGTTAGTGGTTTCATCATCTGAACAAAAGCCAAACATTAGTAGAAAATGTTCAGATGCCTTGTTTGTAGCTGCAGCTACTATACACCTGAGGGTTGAAATGTAAATATGAGTCTGTCGGCATCTCAGAACATGGGGAATCTGAGCAAACAAAACACTTTTCATCCGCACCCATCCATGGTTTATTCAGCCGAACAGGAACAGATTGAACAGCATCTTACCTCGCTGGCCTTTCATGATTTCCAACCAGTCGAGACGACTGACAAGCCCGAGCCCTGGCGCCAAACACCGCCACGTTGCCATGGAAACTGTTTATGAAGACCTTGCAGCCTCTTTTGAAAGATGGAGTGGGCGTACAGCGTTCAGTGTTTGTGGCTCGACAGCTCTGTCAATGCTTTACTGTTTGCTGCTGAACTGCAATAGACTTTTCTCGACTTTGTGACTGAAGCAAACAACCGTAGCATAGTCTTGCCTGCATGAGAGAAGGCATCCATCACGCAGCTGTCAGCCCCTGCCAAAGTAACATAACCCCACGGCTGTCGTTTGGAAAACTCATTGCACCTCAAATTCGATCATTTTCATCTTTTAACCTGAGACAAAAGGTAACGTGGTTTCTCTCTTTTGGAAATTCTTTGACCTCTTGGTGCATTTGAGACCCTTTCAGATAGAGCTGAACTTTGAATCCAAATATTATTGAAATCACAGTATGGCCAAGTGCAATATAATAATAATAAGTATTATGGTGCGATAGGGATGCCTTCGCCTAAAAAACTGTATTTTCCAGATTAAACTAAACATGTTTGTCTGATACAACCCCAGCAAAAATCACACCACCATCATTTTAGTTTTTTTTTCAGTGATGATGATTATCAAATGTTCACTCCCTACTATAACCATGAGTCATATTGCAGTATCTGTCAAATGAACTGCAGTATGATTTTTTTTTTTTACCATAAAGTTCAACCCTACTTTCAGAACCTCACTGAATGCACGGTGGCCAAGCTAAAAACAAGAGATAGCTTGTGATAAGTTGACTTTTTGGAGATGCAAGGTTTTTTACACCTGACTGTGTTTGTAACCTTCATAGTAAAATGGAGGCAGAGCCTTTGTATCTTAAGTGCTACATCCAGTCTGGGTCACATAAAGCTGAAAAAGAGCCTGCAGATATTCCTCTGAGTTTGTATTATTACTCATAAAACAATGATTTCTCAGACACTCAAGGGTCAGTGGAAAGGACCTCATCTGTTGTGATCCAACTCTGTTGAGAGATGAGATGACAATACAGGACAAGCCCATGGGGATGGTGAGCATCTGCTTCACTTGTTCTCTCCTCCTCCTCCTCTCCAGCTCCATTTTCCAGAAATCCTCAGCATCCTGCAGGCTAAACTTAGATTCTGTCTGCTATTCTGTCTCCTTCTATCTTTATACCAGAGGAAAGGACACAGTGCTTCCTGCGTTTTGTTTGATGATTCTTCGACCAAGTCTCTTTCCCACTGGGAGCTTATTTTTTTTTACACCATTCACTTGGCAAACTGATCAGTTTCCCATGCATGGATTTTGACACACTCAGTCTGAATCAAGTTTCTGGAAGTTTCTGGAAATCTGTTGTGCCTTTGCTGTTCCATTCAATGTCCGAAAATAACTCTCCCCTGGTAGGTTTTAATTAAAACCTCTGTGCTTTCCAGTGCTTAAAGAAACCAGGGCAGAAACGAAAGGGTGGAACTTCCAGTTTTTTCTTTGCCCAAAATAAAATAGTTCCCCATTTCACAGCTAATGTAATGCCAATGTTATTTGTCAATATTATTTAGCTAGTTCACAGACAATGGAAGGTGTTAGTGCAAATTCACATATTTATGATTTATATGTCATACATCAGATTAGCCCACCAGGAAAACCTCAGGGTTGAAAAATCTCAAGGATCCTATTTGGAATTCTGACTTGAGGGACTGTTCCAATGTGTTTTGTTGAGCGGGAAGTCTGAATTTCCAACTTTCCAGCAACTCAGGAACACAGCCTATGTCCTACAGGTGCGTCAGTTGCCAGGGCAGTGTCAAATAAAGAAATCCTCCATTATCCACCCACTGAATATTCAGAAAAATTCTTTTCACAAAGTGCTATAAAACCTACCCAGCCATCATAGTTTTCTAAAGATGTGTGACGACGTCTCAAGACATAAAACCTGCATGTCTTAAGACTCTGTAAGACATTCCCAAAACCCAACACATCTGAAGACATCCTAAGACAGGGCACCTAAGACGAGGTTGGACTGACCCTTTCATATCTTGAGACACCTTGAGAAACAAAATCTTCTTTTGGCAGCCTCTTGAGAGACCTTAAGATACCCTTGTTGGGAGCCTGTGGATGAAAATACAATATAGAACAAACATTTGAAGCCTCATATGTGATGTGTTGCTTTGTAATTCAGTTGATACAGTTGGTAATTGTTCAGGCAAACCCATCCATCTATAGAAAGAATAGCCACACCTGTTGTCAGATGGTATTATTTACATGGGGCAGTTTCTGAAGTACAAATACTAGATAAGACATACTTGTTGGAAATTCAAGTTGGAAATTCAAGGCCTCCATGTTGAGCAGTAACATTCTAGTCCTTTCCACTCCACCCCCAGTTTTGAAACTCATTTTAGGGGCAGAGGCGGGGGAATCTTGACATAAAAGCAGATGATTCCACATATAAGTGGTATTTAGGTATTTATTCAGAACATACAGACTTCACCAACTGGTTCAATACTAAAGAATTCACTGGCTTCAGCACAATCCAATGGGGCAGTCATTTATACCCTCAGGAACCATGATAGACCTCTTTTTTGAAAACAGAATTCAGCAGATTTTAAATAATGCTAGTAGTAAGGCTATCATTTCAGTATTCATTTTAACATTTTGAAAGGCATATTTATTGCCTATTTTGGTCTTGGTCTTCAATAGGGCTTGATTTGCTCTGGTTTTGGTCTGCACAAAGCAGCTACATACAACATCTTGAAGAAAACACTGAGAAAAAGAGCTTATCATCAAAGCTCCGGGGATGTAATGTTTTCCTTTTGCTTTTTTTTTTTTTCCTTCCAGCTGACTTTCTTTGTCACCCAGATCAATGGGCTCACTTTGATTGGTGCTTAAAGTGAATGTTATTCTGAGGGGCTGCAGAGGAGTTTGATGTTTGAAGCTCCACACACAAACATCCAATCACTGTGGAACAAGTACCTCCATTTGTCATTTGGATGAAGTGGGCACGACACTTACATGGGTAGTTTGATTCACAGACACTGCAGCCAATAATTAGAGGCCCACAGACTGCTAATTAAATGTAGACCGCATAACACTGGCTGTTCATCAAAACAAATAGCGATGGGCTGAAATAATGAACACCAGCAAACAAACTGAGTGCTTGATTTGTAATTCATTGGATAACCCCTTATTTCCCAGGGTTTTCTGTATTCATGTGCTGATGTGTGAAGCTGATGCATTCCCTTTCTTAACACCACTGTCCAACTGTATTTGTACAGGTGGCATTTCACATACAGCCATACAAAGGACGGACGGACCAGAGCATGCATGACAACATCAAATATATTATTGACAAGTAGGTTGGCTCTCTCCACTTCAACGTCCCTCTTCACCTGACTCACACTCTCTCTGTCTCAGACTCTCAAAGAAATAAACGCTTTCTTCTTCCTTACCAAAGGGCCCCTGCCCTTGCCTCTGCTCTCCATATCAGTGGCTGCTGATGTTAGAAGTCTAGAGATCTTGTGAAACATGAACCCTCTAAAGGCCTGAAGAGGAAAGATGAGGAACAGGGAGTTAAATATAGATGCCTCCTCTGTGATCTCGCAGTAATGGATTGGCAGTTAGCTTTTGCTCTGACTTTCACCAGTATGGATATATGGCAATAAAAAGAGCCTGAGTGTATATCTTTCTCATACAATTCAATATATTATACATCAGTGTTTCCCAGCGGCTCACACTAAGCATAAAATACATTGACTTTGGGAGAGAGATGTGAAGGAGGACTGTGGGGCTAATAAGCTAATATGTCATGTAATAAGATATTCAGTAGTGATCTGTTAATGGAGTGAAACCTCTTACTGTTCCCAGAGTAGGAATTGGAATGGGAGTAAAGGCTTTTAAAGATGCCATGTTTATGATGATAGTAGATTGTAGTTAAATCAAAGCAAGGTGTGCCTTGAGCTGAATCAGTTCCCTGGGCTATATATTGCTGCCAGTGTTTTCAGGAATGAACTGCGCTGACCATCTGCATGTAAAGAAACAGAGATCTGAAAGAAAGATGATTCCTTAATTGTATAAATTCATTTTAAAAAATGAATTTTAAACTTCATTCAGCTTACGCCTTAAAGGGCTAGTTCACCCATTAAAAAAAAAAAAAAGTTAGACGGTAGACGGTAGAATATTCTGCTGCACATTATCAAACTCAAACTTAACAATTTCCTTGTCAGCAACTTGAATGGATTAAAATGTTATTTTTCAGAATGTTAGCTGGGGGGAAGTCCACCTCAGTGGCAGGAGGCTAACAGTTAGCATTTGGAGCGTCCAGCCAGTATCCAGCACTCAGTAACAATGAGAGCAAGATAGAGCCACTACTGTCCTACAGAACAGCTGGGGGGAGTGAAATAATATCACATTTTTTAAAAACAGATGAACTATCCCTTTAAGGTGCTACATTTTGACATGGATAAATCATTACTACATTAACTTTGAGATATCAGTGTAATCACTGTAAACAAATAGGACCATCGGCAAGATGATTGACAGCCTTTACTGAACTCAGCACTGTATTTTAAAGGGTAAAATTTGGCTGAAATTTGTAGTTTTGTTTTACAGCACAAAGGCAGGCTGCTTTATGGCACAAGGCAGGATGAAAGCACTGTTCTTACAGCACAAGCAAAGCTTAAGATTTCATAGTTTCTGGCAATGACAGACATTGGAGGGAATGAAAATGCACTCCCAACATGTTTACCCCCTGAAGTAAAGTGAAAGAGGTCAGGGACGGGGGACAGGAAGCAACAAGGCTTATGGGAAATGTGGTCTTAATCTGGAGATGGGCAAGTGCTAACAGCATCATTGTAATGAGTCTGAGATGTCATGAGTTCTCGACTATGGTCTCATTTGTTTACAATAATTATACTAAGCTATCACAATTAATTTGACAATGGTGAATTGAGATTTAATATACTACACATAGCACATTTAAAAAAATGTTTGTTTTTTTTTTAAAGCCTGTGCTTATTTTTTTCCTTTTTATCTTTTCTTTTTCCAGGTATGGAAAGCATGGAGCCTTCTACAGATTCAGGTCCAGCACAGGGCAGGTCCTTCCTCTGTTTTACGTCTATGACTCCTACTTGACGCCACCAGAGTCATGGGCAGAACTGTTGACCACCAAGGGCTCCCACAGCATCAGAGGCACACCATACGATGGCATTTTTGTTGCCCTCATCGTCGAGGAGCGCCACAAGCACGACATCCTAGCCAGCGGTTTTGATGGCATGTATACCTACTTTGCCTCCAATGGCTTCTCCTTTGGCTCCTCCCACCAGAACTGGAAAGCCATCAAGGCCTTTTGCGATGGAAACAATCTGCTGTTCATCCCCAGTGTTGGTCCCGGGTACGTAGACACCGCCGTTCGGCCCTGGAACAATCATAACACCAGGAATCGGGTCAACGGACGTTACTACGAGACGTCTTTGCAAGCGGCCCTGTCCGTCAGGCCAGAAATCGTCACCATCACCTCCTTCAACCAGTGGCACGAAGGCACGCAGATCGAGAAGGCAGTACCCAAGAAGACAGTGAGCCGTCTGTACCTGGACTACCAACCCAACCAACCAGACCTCTACCTGGAGCTCACTCGCCGGTGGGCTGAGCACTTCAACAAGGAGAAGGACAAGTGGTTGATGTAAAAATGACTCGATTTACGTGGTAGAAGCCTGAACATGACCACAAACACTACTTAAACTGATGATACGCCTTCTTTGCGGTCATCCACCCATCTGTTTCTCTCCCTTTATCAACTGTGAACATTCCTATATGAGGTTTTCCCCAATCTTCCACTATACTCGCACCGTTTTTGACTGCCACTAATGTTTTTGTACAGGATTAATAACGTCACAGGTTTGTCTACACCACAATGTCACAACGGACAGATAATCATCACTACCCGGTCACAGCTCTGTTCAGTTTTCCTGGGCGTTTTTGTGAGATCAGAGTAATAAAATCATTGCAGCTACAATAACTACGCTCTGCTGTAAGTTTAGGTGTATTTTCTTATTATGAAAGCCTATTATTTCCTGTATTTCTTTGAAAACAAATTAAAGACCTATGTCTGTTTACAACTGGAGAATGTCATGCGTTTGAGGAAATGTGACAGAGGAGTGAGTGTGCAAATGTAAGAGTCAAGAGAGGAGAACAGGAATCATCCAGTTTAGCTCAGAGATGTGCTGGAAACCCTGAAAATAAGTGGAATTCCAGCAGGATAGTGAATATAAACATGCATCAGCTTTAGTTGGCGCAGTTTAATTCTGCTACTCAACAGTCCGATTTTTCAAGCAGAATCACTTTTGAGGCTGTATTTTTGTTCATAGTGTAATAATCAATACTGTGACAGCATTTGCAGCTTATTCTCATTCCCAGGGCATCAAATCCCACAGCTTGGTCACGCCCTTTTCATGTCTGATACCGGTGCTTACGGCAGCCTTTGGCATCAGTATGAGATGTTGGGATGGTGATGTAGTATAAAAAGCGAGAAAGTGGTTTTGTCAGCTAAACCTAACCACTTGACACTGGCACGTGATAAAAGTGAGAAAGCCCGATGTGTCTCATGCTGACGCAGAAGGGTGTCTTTGGCATCAATATCAGATGCGAAAGGGGCGTGATTGAGCTGAGGTGTTTGACAGCCTGGGAATGAGAATGTGTTGGTATTTGTACACCTGAGCCATCTACATGAATGTGAGAAGGAGCAGAGCAAAAACACTCACATCCTAATTTTACACAGGTGCTATACAGAGTACAAAACATAGGACAGCAGTAGAGTCCCCAGCGTATGAATATAGAGTTTGATTCGAACCTACAGATCATTTTCTATGGTCCAAACCTATAGTGCAAAAGTTCTTTTGTTGCATTTGTGTAATTGGTTAGTTTAGGTTCAAACAGTCCAATCACAAGCGAGCCAGGGCTTAGAAATAAAAGTCACATAGACAGAAAAGTAGCTTGTTAGGACAGACTTTTGGCAGCATGTCACCTCTTTAGGTTAGACGTCAAACCAAAGTGGATCTTAGTCCCTGCAACGTCACGTTAGCATGATGATCTGCTCTCTGCTCTTCTTCTCTGGTGCTCATACCAGCTAAAAACACATGGAGAAATAGCTGAAAATAACCATCTGGATGTACCTGTCAGAATGTGGCTTCATTGTGTTACACTAAGCTTTCCTAGCAAGAGGAGCTGTCAACGTCTGCCTCCTTATACCCATAATCCCTTGCATTTTGGTGCCACATTCTGTAATTGGTTCAAAATATGCTTTCACTCCTAATGACCCTCACCGTTTGGAGGAGGACTGAGATTTATATTTTCAGACACATGGTGTGGTTATTTGTTACCAGCTAAGTGAAGACTTTAAGCAGCAACAGTGAAGCAAACTGTAGGAGAAAACAGTGCACAGCTAAAATAAAGCCCTTACATTTTGCTTAGGGTAAACACTGTCTTATTAACACTTGGAGAGTGATGCTTCACGTACAGTTATCTTCATCACTACATGTCTGATGATACATTCATACACCTCGGGAGCAGCTTTCAATGTGCAGGCCCAACTTTTTTTTTTTTTTTTTTTTTTTGGATGAATAGTGGTGCCACGGCTCTATGTATTCAAGCAGCGTTTCACATGATGCATGTGTAATTTGCCTCCATGCCAGGCTGTGGGAAATGGAGCACATCAGGCAGAGTAAACCAGCCGGTGTCTGACTGCACTTGGCTTCAGCTCTCATATGAAGCAGGAATCACTGGGGCAAAGCTCATCCCTCAGGACAGTCTAATGCCACGCTTTAACGGCTTTGCCTCCATAAAGGCTGTGCCCAAGAATATGACATGTTAGCACCGGGCGGCTGTGCCGACTCAGAGATGTCGGCTCACAAAGGAGCATCAGCAGCTTTCAGTTTCAGGTGACAGATGCACTCGAGATATGTGCCTCCATTCAAGTCCACTGGTGAAGGTGAGATTTCCCCGACAGAAGCTTTTGAAGGCCACATAGTTGTGGAGGGAAGCGGCTGATGGCTGATACTGTATGCTGATAATCAGGCTCTTTAAACTGAAGATAAACTTCACTGCTGCTTTTAACTCTGTGAAACCCAGGAGCCTGTGGCCAAACTGTCATTTCAAATGGTTTTATTTCATCCTCTTAACAAAATTCACTTTCTTTCTTTCTTTCTTTCTTTCTTTTGCGGGGGTTGTAACTTCCTATTTTTATTTATTTATTTAATTTATTTGATTTGATTTGAAAAGTTTATTTTGAACAATAACAAAACAAAAACAACAAGAATAACAACAGACAATGAAAAGTATGTTGAAAAAGGAGTGAGAAGAAGTTAAAACTTATGTAATCCTACCCCTTCAATAGCCATCATAAAAACGATGATGATAATAATAATAATGATAATAATAATGATAATAACAATAATAACAACAATAATAATAACAATACTAATACTGCAACTACTACTATCACTACTACCAGCAGCAGCAACAACAATAATAATAATAACTATGAACATAATTTATAATAAATATACACCAGTTAATCCATTTACATTTATAGAAAAGGACAAGGATTTATTTAAAATATAAGATACATTTCTGTAAATTTTGTGTTAATTTCTTGAAATACAAAAAAAAACATATATT
>OMLB01020830.1:0-45413 GCA_900302555.1 Myripristis jacobus
CAGGTCGTTCTTTTTATTAAAAGACACAATTTTTGTTGCCAAGCTTCGTGTCTATATAAAGCCAGCACATCTGAAAGTTCTTCAGACACAAAAATGACTAAAACAAGGAACCTAACGCAGGAAACACGCCTTAAGATAAAGATTAAACTGTCAAGAATTTAGTTTTGTTAGTTTTTCTTGTAAACAATAAACAAAAAAATCTAATTTGTATTTGTTTGTATCTGTCTAATGCAGCAACACCTTTTGAAACACAAAAAAGATTTTTCCACAAATATTTCATGATAATATTTGAGATTGTGAGATTATGTAAAATTTTAAGGGTGTCTACAGTGGTTTTTCCACCACTGTAGATGGATATGTAGGAGGTCTGGGAGAGCCCACTTAACTATTACTGTACATGTTTATTCTAATGTCCTGTATATCAAGTCACAGATTCCATGTAAGTTCCAAATTTAAAAACTTACCATCACACTCCTTTATGCTATCGTCTAGGTTTAGGGAGCAAACTGGAAGAAGGAGGAAAAAGTTAACATTCTGTAAAATTAGTTGAGCAAATTTCACTCTCTGCTGTGATTACAGTACATCTCACCTTCTTGTAAAGAAGGGATTGTGATGTCATGGGTTGTCTGGGTATGTGAGTAGACGTGGACTTTAACAGGACTGCCGAAATGTGCTTTCTCTGTCAACACCAGCCTCATCTGCAAAAAACATATACATCGTTGTAAACCTTAAATCTGAATATCACAGAGTCATCTAGCAGTTCAAGGACCAAAAAAGAGGGCTGCTCTCAGAGGGACGCTTGATTACTTAACAACAAAAACTGATTTTACATGCGCCATTCCCTCTTTTCAGTGGAAGCAGGAAATGCAAAACTACCTCAGGAATGTGATGTTGCTCCTGCACAGAGTATCTCGGTCTAAACCTCAGAGTTTTGCAATATTCAACGGCACCTGGGGAGCTGTGACACACTTTGACCACAGCTATAGCACAGAGAGAGTGATAAGTATGAGACAGGAATCCGCAGAATAAAATGTGTATGACTCTGTTTTGTGTGCACATTGACATGGCGTTTCATTTTGAAGCCGATAATAGCATTATACCTCTTGATTCAGGTAGCACATTCAGACCGCTGCCGTCTACTAGTTGCTCCTTATTGGAGTGGTCATCCTCATCGCCATGATTACCAGACTCCTCAGACATTTCCGATTCATTATCAACTTCTGCAATAATAAACAACCACCTACAATCAATGACCGATCAGTCAAGAACAAGTTAAACAAGTCCAAGCAACTGTGATAAGAATGCAGGAAATGTGTACTTGCAAAATCATTTGGCTTCAACTAAGAAAAAACAACACTGACATCCTTTTAATAATAATGGCTGGCTTCAGTTGGGATACACTACAGTTAGGATAATGCCATGACAGTAGGATGACTATATAAATGAAGTGAACCTGTGTCCAGCAATAATGTCTGCTACCTCGCACTGTGATGTTTATTTGTAGGCAAAGTTCACAATCTTCTCTGTCTGAGCAGCACAGATACACTTTCAGCTCCACACGTCCAACATCCGCCGTATTCTCTGGGTCCAGCGGCGCAGTATCATCCAAAAAGGCTGAGCAGACAGAAATGTTCAAGCTTTAGACAAAATGACACAATTGAGGCCACGTTCAGTTAATGGTGAAGTTACTAATGGCCTGAAGTGCCGTCTTGGTGTATCATTCCACCTCACCTGAGCTCACATGGCAGTCAGTCAAACCCTGAATTGAGAAAGAATGAGGATGAACAATGTGAGTCAGCAAAATCCACTCTCACATATCAAAACATTTACCTTGAACAGATGCTGACAGTGGATTTAGGAAATATAGGCTGAATGTAAAGACAAAATCTGTAGGGAGCTATCTTGAAAAGTCAAGGCACAACAGCCTGTGAAATGGAGCAGTGCAGTTAGTTATACTCAGGCTCAATAGTAAATTAGTAATGAACATTAAACACTGATCTCTCTCTCACTCACTCTCTCTCTCTCTCTCTCTCAAATAATCTAAAATATTTTATTTGCATTTACTGGCTAGTTTATCGCTTTACTGCTGCTCAAACAGTTCAGAAAGCTGCCCTGCTCCCTGATCTGGACAGAGCACCAACAGTCCTACCACAAACTAAGACTCAACATTTTATTTCTACGTTTATTTATTTATTTCAGCTGTTTGTCTGTATATCTTAATTATCTGAAAGGGATCCTATAATAACTCTCAATGATTTTGAAGGGTAAAATGAGACATATAAGGCCCGCAGTCCTGATCCAAAATCACTGTAATATTATCCCTAAGGATTTAGGACTGAAACAAACAAATAAGCCATGATAAATTCACTTCTGAGCTCCAGGGACACGCTATAAGCCACTAGAATATAGCTACATATATTTTTAAACTGGTAATGACTTTATTATGGTTGTATAGCATCTTTAAAGTATTACAGGCATGGCTCTACTTTTCAAGGACAAACCTATCGAGGATAAATAAGGTGACAGGTTACCTCGCTGCAGGTGAGTTGAGGTGGTTGGTCGATCATCTCAAGTGTCCTTGCCGACGAGAACAGCCACAGGTGCAGCAGTGACAGCAGGAAGGAGGGGACCCGTGGCGCCCGAGGGACCGCGAGGGCCGGTCCCAGGAGAGGAGCTTTGCGTCTGGCACAGGGAGCCGCTCTCCCGCGCACGGATCCCATGGGAGCGTCTCTTCCACAGCTACACTCCCCTCACCCGAAATCAAATCAAACAATCCGGTTAGACTAACCCTTGTGCCACCCAGCACCACAGCGTGGCATCCTTGTTTTCTCCGGGAAAAAACAACACCATGAGCGCACAGTTCGTTTCGTACGTTAAGCCCTGCAGTAATGACACGCTGCCAGCATGCGGTTTCGCTCCACACATCCATATCAGTGACTGACAGGTTGGAGAGGGGGCGGGCTGCACCTGGGCACTACCTCCACCTCACCTGGCAGGTAAGGCAAGTCAGTACTCACAAATATGCTGCGATGTCTTATTTTGGTAGAGAATAATTCAAAACACCGAAAATCGGCTTATAAATATGATATCCAGTCTGTAACAAAATGTACTTGGGAGCGTCCATCATGATTTAGTTGTTGCGACGTAAAGGCAATATCCTGAATGTTAATCATATCCAGATTAGGCCTACCTTTGGTTTCACGGTTAAACCCTCTCACTAACAGGATGTGTTAATGATAGTCTGCCTTGTCAATAGTTATTCATACAGCCACACTGTTTACAATAGGCTACATAATGCACCTACACACTTTGGTAAACAATCTTCAAATGGTGATAATTAAAAGACATCAAAACCTCTATTATAAACACTGAGTGATGAACCTGAGCTGTTGGCACAGCAACTGGTTCTGCAAGATATGTAATCCTGGCATTTAGTTCCTGATCAGTCCTGCTCCTGGGGCTTGTCAATCAACACGTGTCCACTCAGCATTAACGGATGGTTACTCAGTTTATGAAACTACTATGAAATATTGTAAGCCACAAAGCACATCATGAGCCACAGGATATGAATGCTGACAAACCAGTAGTGTTGTTGCCTTCTCAGAAATACAGGCAAAGTTAAGCCCATCCTTTTGTCAGAAGTCTTTTGACTAATTAAAGACATTGTTTTTTTTGTTGTTGTTTTTTCATAATTTTCAATTTACATATGTACAAGAGTTTGTAATATCAATAATATGCAGATACAAACACAGTAGGTGAGGGAGGACATGATGTTAGTAAAGTCTGTAAACACTTCTGTGACACATAAACGAATATTTCTGGGGGCAATGGATTTATTGTTGTTTGACTGATGAACAGGTCTTGGCTCAAGTACCTTACACACCTGGCCGTTGTAAATAATGTCTGTCTTTACAGTTTGAGGTTGTTTTGCATATAGTTAGTACAAGTATTTTGATTTATTTGACATATGAAAATCCACAATGTGCATATAGCCTATATAAAATATATGTATACATATATGTGCATAAAATGTCATACTCTGCGACAAATGCATATTCATTGAAAATGTTGATGATAACAAGGATAACACAAGCAAGTTAAAGGATAACTTATTTCCAACAAAACAAGATACAAAGTTAAAGGATAACTTATTGCTGGATACTTCCTTATTTCCCAGTGATGTTCCCGCGCTGAAATTTCATTGGGAAAGTGCCACAGCTAAGGCTTTCTGTCGCTAATGCTCTGAGATTTTTGAGGTAACTGCTGTTCAGCATTTGAATAATAAGGGCTCTCTCTCTCTTGAGGCGAGCACACAGACACTGAAGTGTAACCAAAGTTGTGGTATGGAGTAGGAACATAGAGAAGTAAACTTCTATCAGTATGTGTATTACATTGGCATTAGATGTTACCGACCATTACATGGCAGATGAAAAATCCATCTACCGATTTCTGTTCATTACAATGGATCAGTCTAACGAAAACCATGTCAGTCAGTTGTAGTTTCCACTGGATTTATTTTTCATACATGAGGTTGTGTGTGTCAGAATAATGGAGCTGCCATACTTCCATATTTGATGGCTTAAACCTATAAAGCTGACTAAAGAGAATTTTCAGTACTCGTTCAAAGTCCAACCCAACAGGCTGAGGGTGAATGAAAAGGAATTACAAATACTCCGTACTGGCTCACTGCCCAGCTGCCAGAAAGTCAAACACTTTATGGCAGATCACATTTGTGAATTCAAGTCACTTTGCTTTCATTCTTCATACTAATACTGTAAATCCAAAAAAGCTTTAGTTTAAAGCAGGTATTTACAAAAATGCTACTCAAAGTTGTAAATGGACTAATAGGTAGAACTGCATTCTTGTATCAAGTGCAAGTCTTTTAGTAGACTATAGTCAGTTTTTATTCTTATATAGTACAAGGTTGCATGGAATAAAATAACAATAACAATGCTTTTTTTTTTTATCTGTCTATTAGTCTGATCTTGTTCGACAACAACCAGCACCTTTGAAAAACATTTTGCACAGGGCCCTCGCCTTTCTTAAAAAACAGGTTTCAGCATAACGGCTGTCACCCCTCTGCACCTCAGCACACCTGGGTGGTGATAAAATATTTACACACTGTTGGTACAAATGAAATAAAGTGCTGTGTTTAATTTGCAACCAGATTTTCATAGCAGTTAGCATATTACAGAGATAAGGCAGGTGGTTCAGTATGGCCTTAGTCATTAGAACACAACATAAAGAGACTCTGTTAAAGGCCATGCGCTGGAGACACGACTAACTATTTACCTTTTCATAACAGGCAAAACAGGTGGTGGCATTTACACAACGTGGTGCGGAGAGATGAACAGTCCTCATTGAGTGAGCGGCTGTGAGGTGCTCACAATGTAACAGCAGCTCCCATGTTCCACGCATCGTGTTACAAGGACAAAAGTCTGTCCCCATCAGATAAGTGAAACCTGAGCTTCAAACGCCTCTCCTTTCCATGGCGACCTGTGCAGAGGCTCGTGCTCGTGCAGAGTTCCTGGCCTTGTCATGGTGGCAACTTGAGCCCGCTGTGTCCTGACATCATTTCCTGCGAGGACTTCAGCCTCAGCCCCTGTGTTTTCTTTTCTCGCGTCTCTGTCTGTGTCAGCAGCGTTCTTAACCTGTGGGCCAGTCGCTGTGCAAGCCATAGTGACAGCAATTTGGACAGGAGTCTGGCAGAGCAGTGCCACCTAAACTGATCACTTTTTGTCCCCATTCCCCCCAGTCCCAGTATCAAAGCCCTGAAATCCTGGGGTAAACCATATCGAGGGACGCCTCTGAAGTCCTTTGGGATGTCTCTGCTGTGGCCAAGGCCCTGGAAGTAGACAAAGGCAGCTCCATGATCTTTGCACTCCTGCAGCGCCCCCAGTAGGCGAGCCAGGGCAGCGATGAACACTGGCCCCGTCACTGAAGAGGGATCCTTCTGGAAGTCCTGCTCATTATTATTAAATAACTTAACAAACTCTTCTTTCATGGCAGCTTTGTCTTTTCTACATTTTCTTAGTCTTCTTTCTTTTACTTTCCAGTCGTGTTCTCTATCTACTCCTGTTTTTTCATGTCTCATCTCTGTTCTGCTGTCCTCTTTTCTTCTCTTATTCCCATCACTTTTTGCCCTTTCCACTCTCCACTTCTCATAGGATTTATTGGCGTCGGGACTCCAAATGATTAGCACCTTTCCTTGGGCCTTAAGCACTTCTTCCCATTGGCCGTACAACCAAGGAAGAGGGCCAAGATCTGCCACTCCAGTGCCGGCCCTGGCCTGCTTTTGTGAGCTCTGGTCCCAAAGAGCCATGCGCACTGGTGCACACAGCTCCCCCTGCAGGATGGAGGCCAACGAGCACACAGCAGACACATGCGCAGACGCCTCTGAAGAGCACACCAGTAACACTGGTCTCTGGATTGACAGCCAACCTGGAAATATGGACGGATGAGCAAAGAAAGTATGGGTCGGGAAAGAAAAGAGAGGAAAAAGGATAATTTACTACTACTTTACTGAACTGATCACAACACAAGCCAGTCAAATCAAATTAGATAATAGTAGAATTACTAGCAATAGATGTAGAGACAAGTGCAGATAACATCCATTAAGTAGGTTGAAGAGACAACTGAACTAACCGGCTGCTCCGTTCATGGTCAGGCGGTGGATGAGGATTACCAGCAAAGCCACAGTAGCCACAAATACCAAGACTGCCACAGCAAGCAAGCCGTATCTCCTGTGTGTGCCTGTAAAAAAAACAGAAAGGGTTCAGGAGTATTTACCATCATTTTTATGGTAGGTGTATGCGTGTGTATAAGTACACAAATGATGTGTACTTAAGTGTTCAAGTGAGGACATATGGGAATGTGTGGGAGTTTGTGTATCTTGATTAAACTCACAGTCAAGGCACATAATTCTTTTTCCGAGCCGAGGAGGATCTGACTGCCAAACCTGCAGAAAACCACAGTATAAAACTGAGAGGAGAGACACAGAAAGGCACCATTTCAAGGAAGACCTGTGTCAGATCTGCATACAGGTGTGGTCTGCACTTTACCTGCACACACAGCTTCTCCGCAGGAAAAAGACCAGGCACATTTATCTGTGTCTCTACAGCATCCCCTTCCTGTAAAATATGACATAGCAGTCACATACTGTTGCACTGAAGTAGATTAACACATCTGCCTACTCCTCCCCTCTCTCTTTCGCTCTCTCTCTCTCTCTCTGTCTCTCTCTCTCTCTCTCTCTCTCTCACACACACACACACACACACACACACACACACACACACACACACACACACACACACACACACACACACACACATGCTTACCATTCTTACTGAATGAGTATGCCCTTTGGGTGTACATCCTGTTTCGTTCAGGATACAAAGCTGAGCTGAGAACTTGGCTGGGACAGAAGAGGTGAGATACACAAGCAGGCTCTGCCCACCAAGTCCAATGTGTGCCTCCCATGAAGACATATCTGTTAGAGGTGTTAGAGGAGGGAAGGACAGTGAGCGGGTCAGACTTTATAAACAAAACAAAACAAAGCAAAACAAAAAAAACAAACAGATTTTAAACAGATTTTAAATGATGTTCCTTATTAGACTCACCAGACTTGAAGAGGCAGTGGATATTATGGCTGCCTTCCAGAGAGAACTGCAAAGATGACATCAAGATGGGCATAAGGCAACAGTCAGTAGGCAAGTGAATGAACACACACACACACACCTGACTAGTTCTCACCTGTACACACATCTGCAGGTGTTTGTCCACGGCAGATATATTATATCTCTGTTGAGGAGAAAAAGGCGTTTTTGAAAAAAGTTCATCGCTGTCATCATCATGTCTACCACAACTGCGAGTCCGGCCACAACTCACCAGGTACTGTGTGTCGTCCACTTCCTGTAGAGTCGAGTTGGAGACGGGTGTGCAGAGGTGTTCGCTTTGTCTCCAGCAGAGGGAGGCAGAGGGCCTCAGATAGCTGACATGGCAGGGAGAGCTCCAGGTCACGCTCGCCTCGTACAGCGTGACACTGCTGGCGTTCCACACGTCTCTGACATTGACTGAAATATCACAGTAACACAGACAGTAAGGTTTACAATATTAAAAAACAACAAACAAACATGCTTCACTTTGTATTATTCAGGGATGTAGTGGAGGGTGAACCCACCTAAATTCACTTTACTCACATAAATCAGAGTTTATATTAAAGTGTATGAAACTGACCATTTAGGATGACTTTATTTTTTCTTTGAATGGGAATAGCATCAATGATTTTTAATGAATGCTTTTCTGAACATAGTGTTATTGATAACTTGTAGTGGTGGATGTCTGCCTTATGATAATCAAACTTGAGGTCACGGTAAACCCTTGTTTACACCACTGCATCACTGATTATGACGCTGATCTGACCTGTGTTAGCAAACATTTGAAGATAAAGTGTAACATCAAAGAAGTAGCATGAGCAAGATGTTTTGCAACGCTGAGAGCAAGACGCAACCCAGCCGATGATGGACAACCAGAATTTTTCAGTTGAATTGTTTGAGATAAGAGATGAATCATTCATCAGACTCACCCCCGAGGGATTTATTTTTCAGTGGGCACTCTGTAGCTCGAAGGGTATCTATGCCAGTGTAATACACCTGCACACGGACAAGACATGTAAAGGCAGGCGGCCCAAGAAAAACAGACTGACACACTGATCTGTTATGACTGACTGTGCTGAACTGTGGCAACATCTGAGCAGAGATTTACCTGCACGCAGAGACAGGGCAGCAGGTAAGGGACGTCAAGAACAGCTGACCAAGATTGAGAAGGATCAATCTGGAGGAACACAAAAAGAAAAATCCTTTAATTTTGTTGGTGCATAATGTGCACATTGACCCGCTTCACCTTCCACCCCACCCAAATACTTACAGTAATTTGTGTTGAAGGCAACTGGCCCATGAGGCATTCTTTTGGATTCTTGCGGTAACACAGTCTGGTGTACACTGGGACTCTTTCAGCGGGATGCAGGGTCACATTGATTGATTTTGACTGCTGATCCAATGACAGACTAAATTTGGGCGCTGGATCTAAGTCACACAAACACATAGCAACAGGCCATGAGGACGGCATCTAATCTCAGAGGTTAAATCTTGTTTTGCATATTACACACATGTATCACACACAAACACGATGCTGCCTGCACGACACGTGCTTGGTTTGTGGGTATGACAAATTTACAAGGCTGGAAGATTAAAAAAAAAAAAAAAAAAAAAAAAGACATTATGGGGCGGCAGAGTGGAGACATGAGATCAAAGTGGTGAGACATAACTACTCATGACAGAAACCCCAAAATCTCCCACCTGGCACTGAGTAATTGGAAGTGCAGTTCGCTGAATTTGTGCTGAAAGACACAGATACAACGCTTTGTGCTTCAGCGCCAACACAATCGTATATCAGCTCCCACTGTGAAAATAAAGAAGTAAATGAATAAATAAGTGACCATCAACAGCAGCAGCAACGTGAGATCCGAGAATCCTAATCTACAGAATGAAACTCACCATGTTAGAGCTGTTGCCTCTAAGGCAGTTGACAGTGATGTTCCTTTGAGTTACCGTGATCGACTAAGACAGAGAGACGGGGGGAGAGATGATGACCGAGGAATTCCCCTCATCAACATTAAGGCTGTAAATTTACATTTTTCATCATCACAGAGCATAGGAAAATGCAACAAAAAAAAGTGTAGGCCTAACCCTTGATGCTTTTCGTGACTTTTTGACGGTAAGCCAAACTGTGCCTTCTTCTGAGAGGACTTTAATCTTCGGTCTGCTCTTTAGATCTAGAGGAGAGCAGCATGGCACGTGCAACTCAGCGTTTGTGAGACAGACAACAGCGATGGTTTTGAAATGGGAGGAGGATTACATGCATTCAAGATAAAAAGCATAGGCAGAGTAATTTTTGTCTTGACTCCATACCATCATTTGTCATCCAAACACGCACGGAGACACATTTAGAGAAGGGCTCAGCAGACAGTTCCAGAGGGCAACGCCTCTCAATGTAATCTGGTCAAACAGAGAGCACCATTAGCAGACCAATTTATTTTATTCACTGACATGATGATGGACTAATGTGACACTGTCCATACTTAATAGCCTCTTAACAGTTTAGAGCCTACTGACTGATCACACTGTTAACTTTAATAACTGCTGTTATTTAATAGCAACACATAAATCTGGCAAAATAATACCAAATTAAAACTTACCACTTTGTTGTCTCATCTACATTGAGTGGAAGAAAAAGACAACAATTAAAAGAAATTGCAAACCTCATTTTGTTCCTTAGACACAGATAGTTATTACCACATTTTTTTAAGGCTGCCATTCAATGTTTTGCATATTTAGGCTTTTTTTTCTTTTTCTTTTTTTTTAAATTTGACTACAAGAAAGCACTTAAAATGTCTATGATAATCCTATCACAGCTGGCAATTTATCAGATGTTATGCAAATGTCACACAAAACAGCAAGCCCATCCAGGAATATCAAAAGGCATGGGATCACACCCTGTGCCTTATTAGATTACATGAGGAGGCGGATCCGATATCTTTGCAACATTATAAGGTTTTTGTGACACTAAGACAAGATTTCTCTTTGGTTGTTCATCCTCTTTACTTATACATCTGTCCGATCAATACAATGACAGTCTCCAACTCACCTGACAACTTATCTTTGCGCTTTCCAAGGCAGGTGAAAGCCACCCTGAACACACCGCGAAGACAACAAGCGCCAGCATGCTGCCAAGTCCAAGCTCCTTACCGTCCACACGGCATGGCAGCTGAAAAATAGAAATTACAATCCTGGATTTTGAGCCCTCGTTGGAACCGTTCTTGGGCGACTATTCCCTTTGTCAGAGTAGCGATCAGCAGAAACTCTCAGTGGGGCATTAGCAGTCTGTCGCCCCCGGTGAGACGCGAGCAGCTTCATGGAAACGGTCGACAAAAGTTTCTTGTAAATTTTCAAGGAGGCTTCGATCAACACGCCTGGCGGAGGTGGCGCTCTTATTTTGGATGAGTAATCGCCGCCTCGCCTGCTCCGCCTCTCACTTCCACGGCGCTGGCACCTGCAGACGTGGTTACAGCCCCAAACGCACACGGAGCAGCTTGAGGAGACAAATATAGAAGTAAATAAAGGTCATGAATTTTTTTTTTTTTTTATGCTTGTGAGATAACATTCACAAATGCCTCCACAGACTACAGTTTTGTGTGCACCTTTTGTGTGCAAAAAAAAAAATGTATGCAATTTGTGAACGTGTAATAAAGTTGTGTAGCTGTAGAACGATTGTGCATGTCTGAAAAGGTTTTGTATACAGAGATATAATTTGCACATGTGAAAAAAAAAAGGTTTTGTAGCTGCAGAAATATTTTGTGCATGGGTAATTACTGTGCAGGAATGTTTCCAATATGTTTTCAAGTGTAAGATGGACACAGAAATTTCCTCTCTTTGTGTGTGACAGTAGGAGAGAGCAGGGTAAGGAGAGCCAGTGAGCCACGCCCCTGGATTTAGGTAACCACAACCAAAAATAATCATGTGACCACAAATTAGGGAAGCATAGTTTACATTATGCAATCCATCTTGGACTCAAACATGGAGAGAGTGGGAAGGAAAGCAGAGCCAAAAAAGTATCACTAAAGTTGTCAATCTTGTATTTTAAGTCAAATATATAATTTTTTGACATTATTGCATGTTTATTTAAGTCATAAACTTGGCATAACTGTGGATCTGAGCCATAAATAGAGACAAATAGAGGCTCAGCTTCTTTGGATAATGTAAAAAGAGAAGCACGGGAGGTGTCAGAGGGAAGGCCCACTCGCTCTGTGACAAAGGACCACAAGGCAAACAGAATAGACACTGGAGAGAGAGGAGAAGTTTCCAGAACAGGTTAAGCCAGCCTAACAAACACTCATCAGATTGTTGATGATAAGATGGAGTTTGAACTTGACAGCCACATCGAGAAACTTGCAGGCCAGTTGCATGGATTAACTGCCTTAACATGCTGAGGCCTTGCATTTGATTGAGCAAGCAAGAACGGCTTTCACGACTGGTTTGAGCTCCTCAGAAAGGGCCACCACCCGACTCCACTTTCACTCCAGTTTTCTAATTAATAACAGTGAACTGAAAGCTATGAAAGTTTAGTAGCATGAAGTTAAAGAGTGACTTAAAAATCAATAAGTTAGGTACAGTATGGATAAATAAGAAATTTACATTATTTGTAATATTAATGTGTGCAGGCTAAAGGGAAGAACAGTTCATCAGTGCTATTAGCTGTCAAGTCTGTTTCTTGTTATGCTCTTTGTACATTCTGTCATGATGATTTGCAGTATGCAACTTTGCAATTTTTAAAAAAATTATTATTATTATTAGATACAAACACCAGGTAGGTACTGATTATTCTTAGGGATTGTAACAAGTCCTACGAGCTAAACAAATTGCTTGTTGGCTTGTGTGTATAAAATATTGCAACGTCACGGTTGTGTTTTATTTATTAATTTCGATTCATGTTCAGGTATATCTTTATTCAGGTGGCCTATACATCACAGTAACTTAAATATGCTGTTAGATTAATGTTCCAGTAGCAACAGAAAAGTGTCGGTTTAATTCTTTAAAAAGACAAGGCTGACATTTTGATGATGTGTGTACTTTATATAAGTTATACAGGTCAACTGCAAATGAGCTCTTTTTTGATGTTTTGCTGACTAAATGATTTCAGTATAATTGAGTGATACAGTATAATGTGTAAGTGCTTGATCATACAGGGCTTGCGTGGGAGCTTGAATCATACCATTTGAAGTTTCTCCACAGATGTCTGAAAACTATGTGCATCTTGCAAACTGCACATTCAACCAAATAGGACATTATGTCTTACTTTTCTGTCTTCATCCCGCACACTATTTTGAAGCCATTAGTGCATTCTAAAAGGCCCCATGGTCCCCATAATGCTCATTGCATGCATACTGGTGTGGAAAAAGACCATGAGCATTCATTATATGATGGACATGTCACTCTGTCTCCAGCCATATTCATGAGTATCATTAATAATTCATTTCTGTTTGAGAAATCGACCAGCTGTCACTTCAAATCTTACAGCATTTTTCCTTAGGTGGTAAAAAACTGTTTCTCATGTATTCAAACACGAGTTAGTGTAGGTGTAGTATTTCTACAACAGTATTTGTTTGATTTTCTACTTTTCATATGTGGCTTGTAGGTATTTACACCATCATTTTTGTACAACTGTTGCTAAACTCATAGGAGTAAATTTTAATATTCCAGAGAATAAGCTCTTTAGAACACCCTACATATTATATGCACAACAAACAAATAAAAACATCACTCAGGTCAAAGTATATTTGTCTATTAAACCTCAGGATATCTAAATCACCATGAAATCCTCAGTGCCGTAGCAGATTCTGTCCAGCCAGTTCAGGAGGCCTGTTGACAGTATCTGCAGGAAACATGTAGACACAGAGGAGAGACAGACTCGGTGTGCGCGGCTCTGTAAATTTCATTGGGATTTTAATGAGAAAACTGAAAAACAAAGGGAAGGCACTCTCACCAGTGATCAGATCCGCACTTTTGCCGACAGATGCCTCAACAGTAACAGCAGTGGAAATGTCTTCTCTTCCCATCACAGCCCAGACTGCAACTGTGTATTATGTAATCTAAAGCAGCAGATGGTAATGGTTCTATGCATGAGAATCAGCCTTTACTACAGCTGCTTGGTCCCCCGTGGCTCTCACACCTTTATTACACCGACGTAAATGCAGCACCAGTAATAGAATGTAGAGGTTTATTAAACTTACTCATTTGCCATTGCCTACTTATTTTGACACATCTACAACCAGATTATGTTACTTAATGAATCCACTTGACCATTATAGTTTATTTATTAAAAGAATAAGACCGATTTGATAAGAACACTTATTTATTGTACTTTTGAAGCCTTAGCTGTCATTTTTAACACAATAGATCAGGGTGGATTGAGAAGGTAGGTAGCATTTGTCATAAAGATAGACACACATCAATATATTTCTACAAACATTTGACATTCATGTCATTGAGATTGGATATCAGACAGGTCGTGGTCTCACTAGGATAAATGAGAATGATATTTTGCTGCAATTTCAAATCATTTCAGTGAGGTCGCTGCGATCAGTGGGGTTGGGGGAGTTTGCAGCAACATGTGGTTTAGGTAGTAACCCTAGATTTGCGAAACTCTTGCACACATACACACTTGATTCAGCACAGTAGCACTCGACTGTGCCCTAACCTTAACCTTACCCTTTACCTAACCTTAACCCTAACCGCATTTGGGAGATTTTCTCTAATCTAGGGTTACCAAGAATGACCAAGAATTCTCTGTCCTCCTGCTACAGTATATTTAACGGCCTCACAGACCACCACCATCTACAACATCATTGGCAGCCATCTTGGTTGTTTATAAAATTGCCTCTTTGGGAGTCATCATGCTAAACCCGCCCCATATAAACGGTTGTGATTGGCCCGACACGGGTCTGGTTAGTTGGAAATCTGTCTAAACGGGAGGGGTGCCGACCGAGCTACCAGAAGAAATACATGAGCTCACAGATTGGTGTGATTCTCAGGCAACCCCCACAAAAGAGGCGCCTGTTGTTTTGACATAAAGTACCGCCAGGAAGTGCGGCCTCTTGACAGTACAGGCAAAAATATGGGTCAAAGTTTCAGTATTACGCAGTGCTTTGGTGAGTTAAACATTAACATTGAATGAACGATTGCCTGCCTTATAACTTATGCACTCACTGGCTCACTTTTTCACCAGCAACCTTTAAAGAAATGACTACAAACAGTTCTTTCTGGCACATGCAGTCATGAATACAGTGCAGGGGTATCATTTTACAGGACTGAGTTACCTCCTCTAAAGATACTGCCTCTTTTGTACGCCCTGTGGGAGCATAACTAGGTCCTTGTGACCAAACGATTTTTTTAAAAAGTAATTCAGAAAGATGGATTCACTTTTTACTTTAGGCAACCGCAGCTGACAAGACGTGCGTGGTGATTCTATCCAAAAATTCACCAGCAATTTTAAAAGAACAATCATTTCTGCCACATCCTCCAGTTAGTTAGTTAGTATAGTTTTGATGTAATGAAGGCTTACATACACTGAATGCAGAATTGTGTGCATGTGTGTGAATGTGCAGAGATAGCGTACCGCAGCTGTGGTGGTTACAGTTACACATCAACATGAATGGAGATCAAAGCTGCCATGAAACAGCGTTTGAATGAAGAAAAACATCCATTTCATCAACACCATGAAGTTATCTCCTTGAGAGCTGTTCTATCTCAGCCACCGCCTGATACTTATCTTTTGTTTCCACTGTTTCTGAGTGCTGTTGCTAACTGAGGGCAGGAAGCAAGACCTCTTTACCCCAATGGTTGTTTTGGTAGCAAATCTTCAGTCGGCAAGGAAATACACGTGGGAGAGATGTGGTGAGTGGGTGTTTCAGTTAAGCAGGGGATCTTTTTATCATGTGTGGAAAAACTTATCAAACTTTCTGGTCTTGGGTGAGAAAGATCATACTAGTCATTAGGGACTATATTTGTCATCACAGCCATGCAAGAAAAACAATGTATTAACTTGCCAAAACATGATAAAATGTAATTTAAAAAATCAAACTAATGTCTCAAATTTCTGGAAAATGTCATACAATCACCTTAGCACATTAACAAAAGGGACTATTACTCCAGAGGAAATGTAACTTCTGCAGGGATAATAGTGCCTAATTATATAATACCTCATAATAAAGTAATAACCCTTTACATAATTTGTGAATATTATTCCATCTTCAGTTAAAAATGTATTACATCCTGTGCAGAAACAAATGCAGGTTGATGTAATGATGTGTTTTCCCTAGCCTGCAGTTTATTATATGAGACTAACAATTTGTTTTTCAAGTGTCATGGACCAAAAGATGCCCAGCCTGCATGGGCTTACTAGACAAGGAACATAATCAACAGGAACAATAACAAAATGAGTGTGATAGGAAAAGTATAGTACAACTTCATTCATATTAAACAGTATCCAAGCCAGAAATGATTAACAGACCTGCACCTCAGACAACATAGCTCCAAAATGTACCTTAGGCACAGACACAAACATTTTTAAACATAAAGCATCCTCATGTGCTGTTGATAAGCATTTAACATAAACTGAGCTATATGAAACACTTTGTGAACAAATACTGTAGTCTGCATTAATCAGTCATAGAAAACAAATCAAGACATTCTGCAGACATTTTTAAGAAAAGCTAGTATCTGAAATTATATATAATGACAATATAATGGACGATAAAACAAAAAGTGCATTTCATTTTCAACCTCTCCAAGGTCACACAGGTCACATTTTCTCTCTGTCCAATCTCCAAGATACCACAAGATACCACATCTCTGCTGGGCACAGACAGTGCTCTGTGCTCTGCTCAGGTTATATATATCTGTTTTTTATCACTTTTTTGTTTTAACATATTTGGAGGAATGCTTTATTATATTTTGACAAGTTATTGCATAGATTGTCAGTTGTTACAGGCCAGCATGTACTTGAAAATTCATGCTTGCAACAATAGGGACCTCAGTCTAAAATAAATATATGGTTGTTACAATTCAGATACAGCCATCGACTACCAAATGAATTGTCTTAGCTGATACCTGCAGCTTGCAGCTATACTGCACTGTGACAATATACTAAGCAGTCAGTGCAAAAGCCATGGCTTGTGCAGTTTGCAAAGCACAGAAAAAAAATCTTTTCTTAAAAAAAAAAAACAACAACAACAGTGCATAGATCTATATCTATATAGATATATATCTACAACACTGTGAGTCTGTTTACATGAAGACATTGAGGCACCGGTAGAACCAGCGTAAAGTGAGAACCTGTGTGTTTTACTTACTAGGGGGCACTGCACAGAGCAGGAAACCTGAAGTGAGAAGCACTTGGATTCGTGTACTGACAGCATTCAGACCACATTCCTATACCACGTCACATCCACATAATGCACTAACCTGAAAAACATCGCAGCATGCTAAGACACTGGGATGTTACACACTCAACCACACTCAACATATCAATTCACCATGTTTATGAGGAAGCTTCACTTGATGTATATGCTGTGACATTTCCTGGAACGTAACACGCCCGGGGGCCCATGGAGAGTGTCAGATATTCCTGCCTTCAAGATGCCAAATATTCTTTCATCATACTAAAGAATGATTATAAGTTAACCTCAAGACTTGTGGGAATACGGACCCAAAACACAGGGCCTCATGTGTCCACAGTATCAACAGTCCCACTCAGTTACATGCTGTCAGAACATGTGAGTCAGAGGAGTAGAGTTAAATAAATTTCTAGAGTCAATCATGACTCACCATTTTCCAGAACAAGGCAGGAGTTTTCGCTGTAAAAATGTGGCTTCAAGAGTTGGAATCTATCCAATTTCAAACACCCAGACACACAATGAACACAACCAAGAAGTGTAAAAAACTCAATTATTTTTTATTAAACTTCTATCTTTATGCAATCTGTATATATAAAAGTTCTAAAGCCATCGGCCTGAGACTAAGACAGACAGTGAGGCGATCATGTGTTTCAATTAGTCTTCATTATTCATTGACCAGTAGCCTGCATGACACAGACAGACATGTAACAAAAAAACATAGAAACAGAAGACGGGATAAATACAGACAAAAGGATGGACGAAAGGACTGCACAATGTTGCCATGTGTAGCTGGAGTGATTAGTGATAGTCCACAATGAAACAAGTCTATGGACCTTGGTAAGAGGAGTAAGCAAAATAAATAAAAAGGAAGTTGGTTTGCTCACAGTTGACTGGCTGTGTGCAGTCTCACGTTGTGCTCCTCTGTCAAATGATTGGACACTAGCACCGGGGTTCCTGGGGTGTGGATGACATGAACACATGCTCGAGTGATGGCATTGGCAGCCACACTCAGTGTGTGCACTTGAATGTACAGTATACGCATTTCCCTGTTAGGTAAAATTACATGTGTGAATGTATGTGTATATGTGAGAATGACAGGGAGAGCCAGAGATTGCATGGATGCATCATAGTGTAATACTAGGTTCATTTCTTGTGTATTTAGACCATAATTTTGTTTGTTCATAAACATCATGTCAACCACATACAAGGAATATTCTGAGTCATGATTCTGGACATATTATCTTTTTTCATTATCATTATTAATACCCTTTTTCAATTCTCTTAAATACAATATTTTACATGTCAGATTAAATACGGCTGTATGTGGCAAGGTGCGTGCATGTGTGTATGTGTGTGTGTGTGTGTACTTGTGTGTGCATTTTGGGGCCTATCTAGTGGATGTGCTTTCCACTTGGTGCTACTGGCACTGTTCCTTGTGGTCTGGGATATAGTGCTGGGCTCTAAACTGAGACACATTCCACACACCACATCAACACCTGACCAACGCATGAGATTTGCGTCAGTGTGTGTGTATATGTGTGTGTGTTTGTGTGTTCAGTCACTGTCACTGGTCTCACTGCTGGGGTCTCCCTGCACCTTGTTGCGGTGTTGCATGGCACGGTGGTACGCCACCTGCACCGACTTGCGGATGTTGGACTTTCTGCCCTCCAGCATCTTCTCCTTGTCCAGCTCCTGGTCCACTCCCAGGGGTACTAGCTTAGAGCGTGGAAGCCACTGCCTGCATGTACACACGCACACACGCAAAGAAGAGAAGAAAGTAAAATTGTTTATTGGGAGTTCAACAGTGTGCAGACCTCACTCATTTGTACAGTATAGAAATGCACAATGAAACATACAATTCCCACAACATATACTATACAAACTGTTGATGATGCCAGATAGAGTAAATAGCTACTTATGAGTGCAATTTAAGCTTTTCTTAAGGTGTATGAAGTGAAATCATTCATCATGTCTCATTTCATTCATTTCATTTCATAGTTGCACACAAAAATCACCTGGCAAAAACTCTAGTGATTATGCTGCACATCATGACCTAAAATACATCATGTTTCTCCCTTCCTCTTCAGTTCTTTCAAACCACGGCTGCCCTATTTCTCCTCAAGCGGCATAGATACTGCTATCTTGCACTTCAGTACTGAGAGCACAGTTTCCTTTGAACTTCTAGAGCTATAGTGTTACTTGTGTGCACACATCCAGTAACACCAGAAGTCATATGTGCTGTGTCTTGTGTTTTTACAGTATTTACCAATTAAGGGAGAACCCTATAGAAGATGAAAGAAAGAGACAAACAGCATGCATGTAGCATGCTAAGACTGAATGATAGATGGAAATGAGAAAAATAAAGATGAACCAGTACACTGACCAGGTTCTTTTGTTGTCAAAAAAGAGGACCAAGAACAGGTGCTCCCTGGCCTCCTGGGTCATCTGCTCCCCGAGCTTCAGTACATCCAAGGGGGGCACAGGGATGGGGACGCCCCGGTGGAACACACCCTCCCTGGGCATCTTGGGGTCAATGATCTACATGCAGGTTGTGACAGGAGAATTAGCCCACCGGTTAGATATCCAAACTGATGGATAACAGTAACAGTTATTTTATAATGGCTTGGCTCTGTGACATAGTCTTGGCCTGTGTTATTTATGTCTCACCAGAGCAGGATAGGAGGGATAACCCCTACACTTGGCCCACACCAGATCCAGAGCATCCAGAGATGAGTAGTCGTCAGAGGTCATCCAGCATCCAGATCGGCCCCGGCCCCGCACCACTGACAGCAGGGAACACAGGAACAGGAAGACAGTGATATTACTCAACCTCATCTCTTGTGGAATGAAGGTTCCGCGAATATGATGCTGTGATAAGCGCTTATCACAAGCAAGGAGAAAACAAAACAGATGCACATTTCTCTTGATACGCTATACTGTTTATGAGGCTTGTGTAACTAGTTTGGGTGAAAGGTTCATCTGTTTTAAATGCAAGGACTAGAAGAGTTGCGCAATTGCATTTTACTCTTTTACTTATTTTACCACTGCAGTATGTTACATTTTGAGTACTGCATGAACTAATTGGCCAAATCCTTTATTTTTTGTAAGGTGGAATGAAGGTTTTCATCTTTTTAAGCATGCGTAAAGTTTTAATCAAATAATGTAAAATACAGTGGGAACTGTAAAGTTCATTTACATAGTCAAGTCAAAGAAATTTACATTTTGTGTCACAGTAAAATGTGCAACACGCCATATCTTACAGTTATATGAATAATGCTGACTGCCAACCAGAGTAAACAAAGAACATCATAGTAGGCATGTAATCTGCAATGGTCTTTGATCAGATAATATTGGAATAAATCAAAAAGGAATAGTCATATTGAATGAATGACCTGCTCAAAGATACAATGGCTTTTTTGGTGGCCCCAGACACATATCAAATCATTGTATGGAGGACCTCACACTCCAAGTAAATGGAAACAAAAATGTACACTGAATATGCTTGCGTGTACAGTCAAGTGTATGGGAATCAGCTTACAGTGTGAAACGCCTCGTGAGCCGCCGACAGAGTAGGAGTCATTTTCAGTGCCTGATGTTTCCTCACTGCTGTCTTCCTGGAAGGCTGAGCGAGAGAAGGATGTCTTGCCTCTGCCCTGCTTAGAGGGAGTGGTGCTGAGAGACAACAGGAAGAGATCTCAGTAAGCTGGTAACAACATACTTACATCTTAACACAACAGGCAGTACAGCTAGCTATGGTTGGTTGGGTACTATAACAGCTCTTATGATAATCAAATTGCTGAATGATGATTTCTCTGGTTTTCTCTTGGTTTCAACCCTTGTGCATGTATTATACTACTAAAAATGGTCAGTACACATGTTCTTTACTGATTATGGCTACTTGGGTGATGCTTACACTTCTGCAACATCAGAAAGTATAGAATGCCCTTTGTGGTATTACTGATCATGTATGTGTGCCCTATTCACCTGGTCCTGTCGGAAGCTGCGCTGCTGCTGCTACTGGTTGTGGACTCAGAGTCGGAGCTGGAACGAGGGAGGCTCCGCTCATTTCTGTACACACGGAAGCTCTCCGTTACTGGCTGATTCCCTCCATCAAAACCATTACTTGGCAAACCTGAGAGAGAGAATCAGAGAGAACTTTCGATTAGTATCCATACATGCATAAACAAGTGTGTGCATGACGCAAATCTGAATGGTAATGTTTAATGTGTGCGTCTCTGATATACCAGGCAGCAGGTCGTCATTGTCACTGTCACTTTCGGAGCTGGAGCTGCTGTGGGGGCTGCGGGGTCTCTTTCTCTGCCTGGATGGTGACAGCAGGGGAAGCTGAGGGGGCCCAATAGGGCTAGGGCTCATCCCCGTCCCAGTGTAGCCTGTGTCCCGGTTCTTTGGGGGGCGGCCTGGCCTTTTGGGAGGCCCAGCTGTTTTAGGGTTCTTCTTGGAGAAGAGTACAGAGGTCCGACGGCCCACTTCTGGAGCCAGGGCTGATGAGGACACACTCAGGTCTTGAGAGGACAGAAACAATCGAATGAACATGTGCAAATAAAAAGCTTCACAAACATTAATACTTAATGCTTTGATTTATGTTGATATATCTATTTACATTTGTATTTATTTGCTTAATTTCCTGTTGTGTTTTATTGCTATATCACTTATGTACATTATCTTACCCTTGCCACCAATCTCCTGGCTACTGCTCTCTCCCCCCTCATCATGGCGTCCAGTCGAGGAGGGGAGGTGTGGGAGGGAGGAACCACGGTCTCCTCCTCCCAGAGAATCCCTGGCTCCCAAACCAGAGCCGCCCTCCCGCTGGTGCGCCAGCTTCCTCTTGATGACGGTCATTTCTTTTCTTAGGGCTTTGGCCCTGCGCGACTGACCAATGCTGTGCTTCCCAGAACTGACCTCCTCAAGACGCGCCTGTAGGAAACGAAGCTGCTCCTCCAACGGCAGTCGTCGCCGGTTCTCTGGTAAAAGCAGGTCTGTGAGGGAGGGAAAGAGCTGTTAAACACCCCCACAGACAGACAAAGAGAAAGAAAATAAAGGTAAAGAAATAAAGATTTCAAATCTGACTGGTAACTGACAGAAGAGGAAACCTTTTAAATTTTTGACAGTGCTTTGACTATCAGGGCCCAATGACATCATTTTACACATCAGTGAACTTTGCTGTTCTTATTTCAGGACATCCCCAAGTGTCATGAAATGAAATCTTTCCTATTTTGGCATTTCTACTTTATTTGACAGTCACAGCAGAGAGAAACAGGAAAGGCAGGGGAGAGAGGGGATGACACGCAGTAAAATGGCCTGAGGTCGGATTCAAACCCAGGTCACTGTGATCAGGACTCAGCCTTAACTCTTATCCGGTGAGCCACCAAGGAGCCCCATGAAATTAATTCTTTCCAAGGCAGTTTTAATGCTAGTTAAAAGTTAAATAAAAGACCAACAAAAATGAACATTAAAGTAAAAGAAAACTCATTTCTGTTTTAGTCAAACAAGCAGTATTAAGAATAGTCATCTGTTGCCATTTCCTCTGCTTGCCAAACTACTGAACTGAAAGGTGTGACTGACATGCACCATCTGCTGGTCAGGTGGTCTCACTGCGGAAAAATAAATGAGTGAAAATGATTTGACAGTTTGTTTTTTGTGCAAGTAAAAAAGGCTTTGGCAGCAGTCCAAAAAAAGACAAAGAAAATAAAAAGAAAAAAATACAGACATAAACTTGGTGCATAAAGCAGATGACTTACCATCCTCATTGGAGGACAATGTCCTGTCTCTTTCCTTCTCTCTTTCCCTCTCCCTGTCTCGCTCCCGTTCCCTCTCTCTGTCTCTCTCTCGATCATGCTGGCTGTCTGGGCTGGACTCTCGGGGAAGGTGCATGCCCGTCTCATAGTCAAAGCCAATTCGCTCAGCCTGGCGCCGTGCGGTCCTTATGACAGTCCCACCCATCTCTCTGAGCCGCAGGGCAGCGCGATAGAAGACTGTGTCCTTGGCGTTGTATTTGAGGCAGTTATTGACTATGAGGCCAAAATCAGCCTCAAAGGCCTCAAAAGTGAGGTAGCGATGGGACTCCAGCAGGTTCCACATGGTTTGGAAGTCCATGGGAGTGTCAATATGGTCCAGGTAGTCTGGCACCTGGAGAGGGGGATGAATAGAAACAGGTAGAGTGGCAGTATTGTTAACCTGATCCATTGTTTATGTACGGTGAATGGTGAGTACAGATGTCAGTGTGTAGTCAGACAGAAAGTAAACCAACATTAAACTTGTTAATACTCTTCTGATGTCCAATTACGCTAAAACTCAACTAAATTGCGCTAAAATGACAGGTCTGGATTGGCACATCAAGAAAGCAATGTAAAGAGATGGGAGGAGAGAGGGGGAAAAAGATGTGCAGACACAGGTTTTTAAACAGATCCACAGAAAGAAAAACAGACATTATTATATATATAATAATAATAATAATAATAATTAAAAGGTGGGTGCCCTGGTGCCTTACCTGGTAGAGCACGCATCAAGGCTACATCCTTACTGCAGCAGCCCGCATTCAATTTAAGACCAAGCCCTTTGCTACATCCCCTCTGTCTCTCCCCTGCCTTTCCTGTCTCTCTCTACTGTCGCTATCAAATAAAGCAAAATGCCAACAAAAAATATTTTTAAAAATTAAATAAAATTCAAAACATAATAAAAAATAACATCTATATGACAAGTGGAACCACAGATAAGGTGAATATGTATACCTCTTAAGTGTGTGTGTGAGTGTGAGTGTGTGCCTTTACCTCTGCCAGAGGTACAGGCTCAGTGAAAAAGTTGCTGGTGTCTCTTTCCTGTAACTGCTCCAATGTACTCCTCAACAGCACCAGGAAGGGAGTCAGTTGCATCTCTAACACCATCTGCTGCATTTTAATCTGAACACACACACACACACACACACACAGACACACACACAGACACACACACACACACACACACACACACAGAGTTAAACACAGATTGCAAACACACCCACTGCATGAACAACACAACTCACAAATAAAGAGAAAGTAGGGGCTGTGAGGCTGTATCTGATTGTCTGGCAGTAGCAGGAAGGTTACTCCAAAGGCAGGAGTAGCACAGTTTTCATAGCCAAATAAAGCTCAGTGAGTAGAACTTGGCAGTGCCACCGCTAGAGTTAGGGTTTTGACTCCTATTAGCCATAGAAATGCATCTCATTCATGTGCCTCACCGTCTCCCTCTTGACTTTTTCCCTCTTGCGGATGAGCTCCACCAGCAGCCTGGCTCTCTCCAGGTCGTGCCTTAGCCTCTGCCACGCCTTCAGCTGCTCCTTCAGAGCAGACTGCTTCTCCTCACTGTCCCTCTGAAGCATCAACATGCACAAACATTTTAGAGTAGATGTAGATGGCAGTAACACCCATATAAATTTACTGTTACATAGTCTGGTTTTGAAAATAAAAAACAACAACAACAACCACAAGATTACTTTTTTGTGAAACAGTTACGCAGCTTACCGAAGGAAGCTGTGATGCTGGCTGCTGTGGCATCTGGTCGATGTTACGTTGTGACTGCAGGTGTGTCTGCAGGCGGCGCAGCAAAGGTACACCATTACGACTTTGCCTCTTCAGGGTCCAGTAACTGTGAAGTCGCTGCATAAACTGGCTCTTCCTAGGTACTGTCAAATTACTGGTGATTTTACTCAACCTAGAGTACAAGAAAGACAACTGTTACTCTGGAGGATACAAATGCTTGAATCTTGGTGTTTCTGACCACTTAGCTATATTCCATGCAGCTGCCCCCATACACAGTATTTGATAGACAAGTTTGTTCACCACATACCAACACATAGTAACAGGCAGTGCATGTGTACCTATGGGGTGGTATACAGGGCACAGACACCACTGGTGCAGCAGCTCTCTTCTCAGCCAAGATCTTCCTAGCTCTCTTCATCTTCAGTCTGGACTTTGCCTTTGCTCTCTTGGCTCGCTCAGAGCTCCAGCCCTTGGAGTCATCATCATGGCCGATACTGGTCTCGTCATCCTCCTCCAGCTCGCCCTCGCTGTGGGAAGAACCCATGCTGGCCCCTCCTACTCCTCCTAGGGGCCGGGCTGAGCCTGGTGGTGTGTGGATGTCACAGTAAGCTGTTTTGCGGACACTAAAGGAGGTGCCATTGGCTCCAGTCTCTCTCACAGGCTCCATCTTCATATAGAGGCCCGCCTGCTGGGCGCAGGTGACATGGAAGGCGGTGTAACAGTTGGCCTTGTGGCACTGGATGCAGGCGCCTGAGCCTCGCTGTTTGCAAATGTAGCAAGTGAGCTTCCAGCGTGCAGGAGGGATGTGCTCAATGCTGTCAATCGGCTCCAGGAAGACTGTGTTGGCAAAGCAGACCTGAGGAGAGAAAGCGCAATCCAGCTGACTGTGATGCTTTATTCCAAAAGATTTGGGCAATTAGAGAGATGCAACACTGAAGAAGACCTGTGCGCCAGTCCTGTATTATGTAAAAAAAAAATTAAGTTTGTAATATGCAAGTGCCAACTGACAAGGTCAAATTACTCACACACACAATGTGCTTGGATAATTAAAGTGATCAGGATTCTGATGTAAAGTATACCAAAGGCCTTGCAACAGAATGCACAGCAGATTACTTTTCAAAATAGCATTTCATCATGTAGTTCAAATTCAACATGCATGTTGTGTATAAATTTACCTCTGGGATCCAGAGGGCACACACCACGTGTGCCCAACGAGCATCATCTGTCTGTTTGAAGGCCCCTCCTTTGTTGGGACAGAGGGCACAATCCACAGCTCTGCTGGGCGACTGCAAGCAGCGGCGGCATAGCCACTGGCCCTCTGGGATGTAGGGCACACCGTAGCACTCCTGGTGCACAGCCAGGTTGCACATGTCACAGAACAGGATCACATTGCTGTTCTGACACTCTCCATCATTACAGATGCAGCACACAGCATCCTCATCAATCAGAGTGCTGGGGTCGGCCTGGGAGAGGGGAGGATGACGATTGGACACATTCATTAAATATTTTGGTGGACAAGTATTTTTCTTACAGTTTCCACTATACAAGATCAATGGCTGTATCAGGTACCTTGTTGTGACTCTCAAAGTAGGACTCTTTCTCTAGGCGGTCCATCAGGTACTCAAAGACCTCCTGAGGGATGGGCGTCACACCATCACTGCGACGCTTGTCGTTCATGATGTCGAGCCAGATGTAGTCCTCCTCGTCAATGTCATACTCTACCTCCTCGTCCAGCTCCTCCACAGACTTATCAATATACCTGCAGCCCAGAAATGAAAAGGAAAGGAAAACATGGTTATGAGGACATGAAACACCTGGAGGGAAAAGCAGTACAGGTAAATGAAAGTGCAGGACTACACAAAGTTCAGCTTCATAGGAAGAAACAAAGTAACACTGACACAAAACTGTGCAGAAACTGACATCTGAGTCATTTCACATTACACACATAACAATGAACTGGTAAACTGCAAACACACTGGTAAATGATTGTATCTGTATACTCTGTCACTTTATTTGTAACCCAAACTGTCTTTGCTCAGTGATATTTCTAACACAGTCTGCTCTCATTAAAAAAAGAAAAAAACAAGAACAAATTGCCTCTCGATCTGCTCTCTATGACTACCTCTGTGCTGCTGTAAAAATATAGAATGTAAACAATGCATGTAAGGAATTTATGTTTGACAGTGTATTTAGTAGTGCATGCATGTCTTTAGTCTTCTGTTCACATAACATGTACTGTGTACTTTGCATTAAACATAAAGTATGTGTCTTTGTACAAAGTGAGTCAGTAAGTGTGTAACATGTAATGTTACAATATCATGTTATAAACACAAATTTCTTACACATTGTGCACATTTATGAAAGGGCTCCAAATTCTCAATGCACACCTGTAGTAAGATGAGGGCCGTGGAGGGGCGTCAGGTCTCTCTTGGTCCAGTTCTCTGAACACCGCCTCGGGGAGCTTGACTGCAGGTCCAGACGGAGCGCTGTGGTGATGAGATGATCCCTCTTTCTTCTTCTCCTTACTCTTATGCTTCCCAGACTTTGGAGTGGCTTTGCCCCCATTAGCAGCTGGGGTGTCTGGCCTGTCCTTGCCATTGCCTCCTGCTTCACTGCCTCCCACTCCACTGTCTCCACCATTACACGCCCCTCCCACACCACCGCCAGTGCCAGAGGATGGAGGGTCCTCCGCCTCACTGTCCTCCTCTGACACCACATCAATGTTTTCAAAGATGCTGATGCGATGGATGCGTCCTTGGATCTCCAGCTCCACCATGCGCTGCGCCTGGGCATAGGTCATTGTCTCTCTTCCTGGAGAGTGAGAACGCTCAGAGCGGCTGGGACTGCCAGGGGTGTTCCCCCCTTGCCCTGGCCCACCTCCCTTACCTCCGCCTCCATCCCCATCCCCTGGGCCCAGCAGTGACATGCGCGGAGGCCGTCCCTTCCTCTTCTTCTGGGGCATGCTCTGTGCAGGAGTTGGGTTGTCGTGATCATAGTGGTAGAGATGATACTCAATGCCACTGTAGCTCTTGTAGACCTTACGGCAGGTCTCCACAGGGCACTCGTAAGGGGGCTTAGTGGCCCGCAGATTGTGACAGAACGTCTTTACGTCAAAGTCAAGGCCCATTGTGCCAAGGGCCACTGCTGGGACAGATGCCGTTCAAGCTTACATCTGAAAGACAGGGTAAAATGCAAAAGGTGGAACATGGGAGGATCAAAGGCAGGGATTACTGTCTTGATTTTAAGCATTTAAAATACAATGAAGCAGTCAGACACCAGCCAAACGCTGCCTGCACCTTGTGCACCTGTTCTGATGCAGTCACGTGACCACCAAACTCATTTTTCCCATGGTAACCAAATGAATGCTCTCTATTTTCCTCGATAACAGGTCTAGAGGCTATACCTACTGCAGCTACTGTTCCTGGTGACTATTTTCTCTTAACAACCGCCGCGGCGTCATTATCTACACACTACAGTCTTGTTTGGCAGTACATGCATGCCTATATCCAACATTTGCTAAATCACCGACGGGAGCAGCAGACATTAGTGGAAAATAAAAAACTCAGACCTACCTAACAGTTAACGTTAGTTAGCCAACAGTCCAAATTCAGCCGAACATAGCTAACGTTAGCGTTGCTGCTTCCTCTCTCCAAACAATGAAACATACCAGCCTGACACTGTTAGCTAGCGAGCTAACAGCAGCTGCAAAACAACACAGAAACACTCTCCAAGTAACCAGATTATTTCGCTAGTTAATGTTGTTTATTTTTAGCTACGTAGCGTTTAAAAAAAAAATCTTAATCGACATGTGTTCCGCTCAGCTGCATTTTCAAATCTCCGAGTTCCATTTAGAAGTGGAGCTTTTTTGCGCGTGCTAATACCAAGCTAGTTAATGCATTCAAAACGGTGCGCGCACACACACCAAGAGGACATATTCATAATCTAGCTTTTGAAAACTGCAGTGAGTAACATTAGTAGCACAGAGAGGGGCTTGCAAGTTACACTGACCATAGCCTGACTGTAGCGTTAGGAGCTCAGGCAGCCTGCTACAATGTTTCCCTCCACAATGACCTCACCCTGTGAATCCCTGACACTAAGCAGCTAAATGACAGTACAACGTATTTCTAACTTAATACCACACTAGCAGGCAGTGGAGCAGGTATGACTAGATCGATTACTTACTCGGCTAAGGCAGATCCATCAGCTAAGTGTTCCCACTGATATAGTACAAATGAATTTGGAATGCTATGTGGCATAACAAAATGTGCTGGCTTGTTGTGAGTGATACCGTTCATACTTCCATGCTCTGTGTTAGTAGCCAGTATTTCAGTAACAACTAAAGACTGAATACATGATCGTAGAAAGGACTACAGCATTCGAAAAGTAAAAAAATGTGAGCCAACTCTCCACACCACGAGTGTTCAACCATTTAGCGATCTAGATTATAAACACTTACTACTCCGCGTTCCTCGGGGCTGCGTGCTGCGAAACCTCACACCAGATCGGATGGGTTGTGGATCGATTTTTAATGAATTAAATAATCCCCGGGGAGATTACACGGGTCGTAGGTGTAGTTAAAATGTTTAAAAACCAATATAATACCCCAGTGATTTCATTGTGATGGGAATAATTGAGGAACTCCGACGAACAAAAGGGGCAACCATTGCTGTGCGCCATAGAAGCGTGTTGACACATTCGTCAGACAAAGCGGGATCTATATTTTTGGCTTTGAGATTAAAATGGGGGCTTTATGGTCGTTTTCAACAAAGTGTAACTGTTATATAAAATCGATCAAGATGTAGATAATTATAAAGTCATTTTCGTTGTATTTCTAGGTTAAATATTTCCGTCGTTATTTTTTTTAAATTCCAAGTGGCGAATCTGTGGATGTGTTTCATATGAATATTTTGTTCGCTGCTGTGCATATTAGGTATGTTGATAACAAGTCTTGTCAAACTCCTTACCAGACTTTCAGTCAATAGCCTAACACACTATAACTGTAAACGAAAAAGACTGCCGCTGCTGGCTGCAGTCCAAAATATTTTATGGTGTACGCTATCATGTTTTAATTCAGGATGCTGCTGTCAAAACGTCTATGTTAAATGTGTAAATGGCGCTGATGATTATATTTTCCCTAAATATACACTTATAGCCTGCATTTGGAAAGTATGCCTTGCACAAACTGCGCTATACAGATAAGCTTAAACAAATCAAAATGTCAAGTGGAAAAAACAACAACGCTGAGACATATCATCAAGCACAAAATAATGTTTATTTCTCTCTCAACATGTACAGTCTGTGATTTGAGTGCAGCTAACAAGGTTGGGTTGGGTAATGCAGTGGGAAATACAGCAGGCATAAGCATCCCACACAGTTTAAATGCAAGCGTTTGACCAAGAGCATATTCACCAGGGGGCGACGTTGTCCAGGGAGAAGTGAGATGACCAGAGTAGGCTCACACCTGTCAATATTGTTGTGTCTCCTCTGCGCATTTCACGTCTCTGTTTGCTCACTGCATTTAAATGAATATGCCAACAGTAGTCATTCCCTCCTCTGCTCACCATGACTTAGCATAGAGAGGGGGTGGAGCGAAAGATACCAGATATATAAGGAGTGACAGAGAACAGAAATCTCTTACTACTGGAAGTATTTCACCGAAGCAGAAGACTCTGCATAATATTCTATAAAAGTCCAATTCAAACCGAATTGATGGAATAATATACATTGAAGCGACCCCCCCACCCCCACCCAAACAGTCAAACAAACAAAATGTACAAATATAATTTACAAGAAAACTGTACATTTCACAGCTTGGCAGGATTGGGGTGCTGCAACCTTTCATTGGTGTAGTTGTGAAGTGAAATATTTAAGCTTAGTAGCTGTAATGTTTATTTCTGCTTTGTGGAACACATGAACAGCTGGCCATGCTCATCAGTGATTTAAAGTATGGGGGGTGACACCCACTATGTACAGTCTTGGAAACTGCTTAACACAGGCTAGAACTGGGAGTAGAACAAGTTGTCCAAATCTCCGACGTCAAGTATTATTTAAATTATGCAATATACTGATTAGAACAATCAAATGAAAAAAAAAAAAATCAAAAATCAAAAATAAGGCTACCAAAAGTAACTTGGGAAATGATACAGAACATCAAAATTTCAACAAGGCAATAACACTGCTTCTTGAGCATCCCATTTGTTAAGAATTCATTTTCAGAAGGTTTTTTCCTTGGGGTGATTCTAATGTACCATCTTACGTGAATATAATGTTCATCTGTACAGTGGAACCACCTCAGACAGAATAGCAGCATCAAAAATCAAGCTTTAAACATCAAATAATGTCAACACTTGAGACTTAATTGGTGATTGCACAAGAAATAATTACATACAGTATACACTGGATAACAGGAGAGCCAAGTTGAAAAGAAAATATTTTGCAGTGGTGTACTTTGCTTTGTGATGTGTAACTTCTGTAGTTTGCTTGGTGATGCGCAGCTTCAACAGTTTGCTTGATGATTTATAACTTCTATAGTTTGTTTGGTGATTTGTAACTTTCGTTCAACTTTGCAGCTAGCTCCTTTTGCACACATCGGATAAGGCTTGTGGCAAGGCCACGATCAAAGCTTTAGAGGGGTTAAATTGCACTTTTAAGCCTCAAAAACATCGCATATTCATTGCTACATTCGGAACGTAACACTACCAGAGGCATATATAAAGGACTATGTACAGTATATATGGCTCTAGACACTGCCTTCCCTCTGAGCACTAGGCTACAACACTCAACTCTGCTGCCATCCTATCAAAAAGAGGCTGTGTCCAACTGAACCATGTGACCTGAAAGAGTGGATTTTGGCTGCTGGCTTTGTTAGATTTTTCGTATTTCTCTCTCATTAGTCATACATTAACCATTTGTTTCTGCAAGGCAACTGTACATCTCACCACCATGGCATTCCATCTGTCACAGGGGTGGAAAGTAAACAAGGATTAAAACATAATTTTATTATTTAAATAAGAGCATATACTGTGTTAATAGTGCAGTACTACAAGGGCATTCATATGTAAACCAAAAACAAAAAGTGTCTGCGATGCATTAAAAACGAAGCGGCACTCAAGCTACCATCAAATAAAATCACTTGGATGCGGACATGCGTTGTTTCACAGAAAAAAAGCTATGTTCAAGGCACTACATTCCTTCGGATGTCTTCATCAGTAATACTGCTCTGTCATCTTGAGCCACTGTGTTTGGATTCTCATGTAGTGTTTAAAGTGTACATAAATCTAGAGAAAGGCAAAATCAGTGTGAGAATGGTTGTAATGAATGATATGGTGAAACACCCTATTGTGCCCGCTGACAATATGTCTAGTATGGCTGTGAGTTTCGTCAAGACCAAAGCCGAAAGCACTAAGTACTCAGACGCACATAATTAACATATATACTACATACACACACACACACACACGCGCGCACACACATACATACGCACACACACGCTTAACTGTAGGTATAGTTGTATAAAGGATGTCAACACTCACACTGTATGTACAAGCTCACAAATTATGTACACATATGGCTCTGGTGTAGCAGCTGATAACAGAGCCACAGCAGAGTGGAGCTGGAGCTGGACTTTTTGCCCATAAACACAAAGGAAGTTTTTTGTTTGTTTTTTGAACTGTGGGGTGGAACCAGCGTAAAGAAGAATTGGAGGTGGCAGCGGGTTAGGTAGTCCTGGTGGTTTTGGAACAGGGGCCATTCTCAGAGCTGTGCATGATCAGGGGAAAGGCTGGGACCCCTGCGCTGGCCATGGCGGGATAGGGCATCATTCCTGCAGTGCCAAGCAGGCCTCCAGGACCCATGGACCCCACAGGACTGGGCAAGCCAGGCCACTGCTGGGGGTAAAGAGGACCAGGCACCATCCCGCCATACGAGCCTGCTGGTAAAAGGTACCCAGGTGGGATCATTGCTGAGGAGTTGGGACCCAAGGCTGGGAGCATACCAGGGCCTAAAGCAGCAGTCAGCGGGCAGGAAAGAGGCAGCTGGAACTTGTTGGGAACGATGGGGTATTTCACCTGGAACAAGAAGGGAAGTTTAAAAACGGGATCCAACTGTGCACTTCCTGTGTCATAACTGCATCAGATGGGATGGACCTTAGTGCAGCTCAAAGACTGACCCCAAATGTCTTCTCTCTGAGAAAGCTTCTTCGTAACAGATACCTCATGTGTGGCTGCTCCCATGGATGGGGCTCTGCCCTCCAGGTCCTGTTGACGTTTCTGCTGTTTGATCTGGTTTAGGGAGGGCCGTGGTTGTTGGGCTGCTGCTAGAGTTTCCTTTGCCCAATCATCCACCAGTTTGTGAAGATCATCAGTGAAGGTGCCTCTCTTGTTGTTGCTGTTGTTGGTCTGGACCTGAGCTAGCCCTGTGATTGGCTGAGGAGACACGGAGGGTGTAGCTGCGGTGAGCGACGACTGTGTCTGATTGGAGGCTGTCTGAGCTGTGGCGGTACCTTGAGAGGACCCTGAAAAGACAGAAGAGTCTTTACTCTTTGCCCAGTTCAACATTTTTCAGTGAATCAATTGGCTGCTATATAACACTTTTATCATAGTAATCCTACAAAACAGTAATCTTTCACGCTAGCATTCAACAACAAAAAAAAAAGTTTAATGGTTTTCAGGAGACCACAGTACCTTTGCATACTGAAAACAATTGTATTACAGTCAAACATGCTGATTTTGCAAACCTAGCAGCCAGAGATTTATAACACAAGTGACGGTCATGAATATAGACAGATGGATAGGCTGATATGCGACCACAATATAACATTCAAAACAAGTCAGCACACTGCCATGCAGAACAAGAACAAAAGTAAATAGATGTCATAATCTCAAATTTTCCTTGGATTTTGTAACTACATTTTCCCACATTTTCAACAAAAACTGCCACATTTTGTAGTGTCAAAAGGACACATAAATAAGAAAGTGGTACCCATGCAAACATATAGAAGACAATAAGAGTGAGGACAGCAAGTAAAAAACAGTTAAGAGTAAGAAAGTAAATGAGATAGTTACTACTACTGCGCTCTTTGCCTAGACATAGTCGTTTCAGAGTGGACCCTATAAAAAGGTAAACAGCACAAGACAGAAACAGTTAGGCCACACAGCACAGCACATGTCTGTGGACAAGCTGCTTCAAAGCCACACTCAGCTATCAAATCAATTAGGGAGAGAGAAAGAGGAGAGGAGGACACAGGGTTTTAAAAATCAGTGAGGAGGAATGAAAGTGGAAAGAGCCTAGGTTTGCTTTAAAATGTGCAGTCACTCAAAAAGCTGACAAATAGAAAGTGTACCTGACACGCTTAAAACAGAAAGAGCACATTTAGCCATTGTTTTTTTGTTTATGCTGACAATGGTTTTTCAATAAGGATCATGTCAGTGCTTTAAAAAGCTCTACTCAAAAATATTCACTTCCTACAGTCTTAGTGACCTTGTCCTGTCACATTCATCATGATATCCACTGCATCTACTGCTACCTTATCATCAGACACACTGACATGGTTTTAGTGGCATTTTGTTCTAGAGTGCTGTGTTTGATAGAAATGCAATATAATGTGGTTACAATCTACTTAATCCCTTTCACAAAGAGATGGCCTAATGATGCTGATTTATTTGCCACGTATGATTAAATGTGGAATACTGACCCTGCCTGGCCACATACAGGCCTATTAGTTGGCAGGAGAAGGTGACAATAGGATAATATTGTTGTAAGGGAGGAAGATTAGAGCTTGGATTTAAAAAAAGACAGATCCCTGCTAGTACAGCATTTGTCGAATGCCTGTGAAACAAAATGTGAAACAAAACAAAAAATAAAATAAAAATTCCCAACTGAAAGAGCACACAGATACTAGCTGGAAGACACCAGAGTCAGCACTTGTCAGAAACATGCAGGAAACAGAGGAGAAGTGGAAGAAGAGAAAGTAGTAATAGTGATGATACAGCCCTTCAAATGGCGGAGCAAGTCTCCATCAGTGCCCTGCCTGGCGCCAGCACCATGCACGTCTTCCCCGTCCAAACATGAGGGACAGAGAGAGCTCTCCTCTACCACAGCAATGGGCCTGGCCTATCAGGGGAGGGGTTGGGGGCTTTCTCTGTGTTAGTAAACAGAGGACTGCTGACTTGGGCAAAAGTGCCTTAACTAGTGAGACATCATACAGTCAAAATAAATTGTGGATGGAAACACACATTAAAAAGGGTACAAAGGCTTTGGCGGTCTCACACACACACACACACACAGACACCCACACACTTGTACACACAGGCACACAGTCTTGGTCCAGATCTGACCTCAGGCCCATGTTTGGGGAAGACTAGCTGTACCCCATAAACAGTGTGCTTGTGGGGTCTGCTTGTTAAAGCCAGAAGCAGTGCACAAAGCATTTGTATGGGGGACATTCAACCCACAAAACACAAGCTTTGAGAGCTGTGAGGGAGGGGGCAAGAGGTAAGAACACAAAATAGGTGATGTATGTTGAGGGCGGGGGCGGTGAGGAGGGTGAGGAAGTAGATCCACTTTATCAAATATGAAAGAAAAAAAAATTGCTTGAGAGAAAAGAGAAACGTGAAATAAAGAGAGGATGTAAATGATCGAAGGGAAATAGAAAAGAACAAATACAAACAGATGGACAGAGACACGGGTCCACTGAGGAATCTAGTGCGTGGTTTGCTACTAGATTTATAGGTGACTCTCTCTGACGTTTGGTGGTAAACCGTCCAGCCTGTAAAAATGAATATAAGAGGGAAGAAGAGAAGAAACAAGAGACACTTCTGTAAAAGTGCACACAGACTGGGATGAGAATCCCCCATCATTAAACGCACCAGAAAAGGATATTAAGAGACAGATGGTCTAAACCAGGAGAGCACGCAATGCTCCTACTGACTACTGGGATGGGTTGGCACTAAGCACTAGTGCCACTTCTCCATTCCTCAATCCGACAGATGCTACCAACCTGATAAATATCTATTTTACAAATGTGTATATGCCTAAAAAGTGCGTGGATGACAGAAAAAAGAAAACGCACTTGGTTTTAGAAAATGGCCACACAGTCAGACAATGTATGAGTTAGTACTATGAGGATATAATAAAACAGTATTTATGTTAGTGAATTAAATACAGTATTTTGAGTGGTTATAAATATGAAGTGCACAGTTAAAATGAATTGATTCTGTTAGTGTCTGGGATTGCTGAAGGTGAGACCCTTGAGAGCTCTGTTTGCAAAATGTTGTTCATGTATGCTTATATGGCATGCACCTTTAACATCAGGTGTTTTGGAGATAGCATGTCCCATTTGTAAGCTGTGAGTATCTGTGTGTACATGTGTGCATGCCAGGCACATGCACATATATTGTGTACCTTGGCCAGGGCCTGCATGAGTGGCCATTCCATCAGCATGCAATCCGGCATAGATGTTGTCTGTGGAGAAGGAGCCCTTCATGGAGCAGGGCTGCTGGGTCTGGACCATCTCTGTGACGCCGTTGGGCTGTGTGCTGGTACTGCTGCTGGAGTGAGCGGAGCCATCTGACAGAACTGAACTTTTAGCCGGCGAATCGGATGAGCTGGCAACACTCTCACCTTGGTAGGAAAACAGAAGACAATGACGAATCAGTGAGTCAGAGTGAGTCACTTGCTGATTCACACACTCCCATTCCCACTTGGTTATCAAAATCTGATGCCAATTCTGCTCCCCACTGTGACTAAAAATATTGTTTTCTAACTGAAAAACCTTCCTCAATCACATTGTAGATGACAACTTCTATCACATGAGCAACAAAGTAACTGCCCTCACACACCTTTCCTCTCACCAGCAGTGTTGAGGTTGTTTTTGAGCTGCTGCACCATGGGATTGAGGAGTTTGCCAGCCTTCAGCTTGTGTTTGCTGGCCCTGCGTCTGCGGCCACTTGGGGGTGCGGCATGAAGCAGACCTACACTGGGAGGCAGAGTTTTACCCAGCTCCTTGTACAGACGCTCGATTTCACTCCTCTGGAATGCCTGCAGCTCAGAGATCTCCTTCATGTGTCTGTGAGATGTTAGAAGAGGCCAGACAGGTTATAAGCAGACATTAATAAAGATTGCACCCCCTTCCTTACTTAAGCTCTCATTTACACAATCTCAAATCATTTCATAAGAGCTGCTAAGTCTCTAATGTCTATCATTACATTTGTAATATCTGAGTCAAGAGACGTCATGACCACAATGTGTCACTAAGTCATTTAGAAACCTGTACTTACTTTTCACTCATAAGTTAAGGTTAGGTGATTTCCATAGAATTTACATTAAAGGAATAAATGACCAAAACATTTTTAAAAACATGTAGTCTACTCAACCTAAATGTTATTTGAAACACTGATGAAATGTACACAGTGAGTTTCCTGGTGCTGTTTTGTATCACTTCTCCAAAAGTGCTGCAAACAGCATGATCCAAGTGTTTTGAGGCAAAACAGTTGCACTCTGGGTTTCAATATCTACTTGATTATTTCACACATTTGCCCAAACATGTTCTGCACATGGCTGACAGTCACTAAAGCAGCAAGCAGATGCTGACACAGATAATTTAATTACAGGTAAAGCTTGCTTGAATGACCCAAATGGGGAAGACAAATTTGACATGGCTCTAGAGACATAAAGATTGGAATCTATTTATGTATTCCTATGTTATGTTTCCTATTTATGTATTATCGTCATTTTATGTATTGATTTAAAAAAAAAAAAACTTTTGCAATGTTTTTTGAAAGAAACCATTGTTTGGAGTGGTGAGCATATGATCATTGCAATAAAGTAATAAAAGACATAAAGATATGACATTCTCTGTCTTGAACTTTTGTGTAATGAATATTTTACTTTTAGCCAATAAACATATCACTAAACTTACCATATCCTATAATATCCATTGAAAAACTGATGGCAATATTCTAAATAAATATTCTGAAAACTTGAGGTATAAGCTTGCTAAAAACACAAACACAGTATATCTATTCCACTAGAATGACGTAGGGCAACCAGACGATGAGTGAGGAAAATTTAATGAAGTAATGAAGCAAATATTGGATGTCTGAATCCAAAATGCAATTGTTAAGCTTCAAGCATTTGAGTTATGCTCCACAAGCTATTTGGAGTGACTTTTTGCCCTTTTTAATAACCACGACTGAACAACCCAATGTCTTTTGGAGAAGTATTGAGAAAGTGCTTGCAAACTCACTGTGTGTTATGCGAATAATACAAACTTCACTGGTGTTTCAACTGCCGTGAAGTTCGCCATGAACAAATTTTAATTTCTGGATATACTTCTAGTGCCTGATCTTGGCCTAAGAAACATGAATACTCCACGACAATGTAAACAAATTCCTGCCAATAATTTGTGAATATTTTCTTTTTAACAACAGATCTATGCAAATAACTACTTTATCCAAGTTTAGAGCCATCAGCTTGAGAGTATTAGGCAGCTGTGATAATGCTAATATACATGAATAAATGAATTTTGAGTTACTATAATCACTGGCATTAGATAAACTGATAAATAAATTGAGGGCCTGAACAACTGAAGTTTATCCTTTAAAATAAAGATCCTCAAAAATGGTGCAGCCAAGAGTCTCATTTTCCCACTGCTGTTCCAATGATAACCGCTGCTGTCTGACAGCATCGGTGAAGCACCTCATCAAAGCACCATGTGTGAAAAAGCACTCTTATTTAAAATATTTTAATATGCTAATCACTAAAGCTGTTAGTCCCTGTTATGTCAAAACTCTCACTCACTAAAGTACATATTTTGAATTAAAAATAAAAAAGAACCTAGCACTGCAGAGGTGGCCACCAAACAGTATAGTGAACTGTGTATTTCCCAGAAATTATGCTACCATTGACTTTATGTGACTGGCTTTTCTCAATGCAAATTTCATGAAATTAGTTCCAGGTTGCAAATGAATGAAACGAAATTTTACTGCAAATTCCGTCACTAAACTCACCCTGAAATTTGGAAATAATTTGGATATACTTCTAGTGCCTGATCTTGCCCTAAGAAACATGAATACTCCACGACCATGGAAACAAATTTTACTGCAAACGAAATTTTACTGCAAATGCTTTCACTAAACTCACCCTGAAATTTGGAAATAATGATTCAAATCCAAATTTGTGATTTTTATTGGATGATCCTCCTATACAATTCCCACACAAGTAAGGCCATCTCGACACTAAGCTGGGTAAATCTGAAATCTGAATCTGAAATCTGATCTTTTTCTCTGTTATGTCCCTCTGTCCACACGAAGCTGGCATTTTCCACCAACACTGAAATTGCTGGTTTTCTTTGTTAGTGTGGAGGGGGGAAACAGTTTTTGAACACTCTGATGTAAGACTGTCACATGATCAAGGTTGAGGTTTAGAATCAAGTATGGTCATGCCATGTGTGTAGGTCTGTGCATGCTCGAAAGAGATTTTTCAAGTGTTATGGGGCATTTGAGTGAGGATGATGGGCTTTTGGAAAACAGTCTAAGAGCACTTGTGTGGCATAGTGTGGATGAAACCACAAAAAAACATTTTCAAATTTATCTAGATTAATGTGGGCATGGCCTAAGTTGCACAGAACTGAAGCTACATTCAAATTGCACCACCTAAAGCCAGCCAAACACTTGTATGCAATGATGTAGGTTTGCATATTTGTGGAAACTGATTACTTTTCTCTCAGCTTCTGCAGCTCCTTCCTCATGTCTGCATCTTCAAACTCAGAGTCATTGTCACTGCTGATGTAGGATGAGTGGGCTTGTCCTGCAGAGGGTGAGGGGGCATGGCCATTCATTGTCACGGGCTGTCGATTTGGAGAATCAGAGCTCTGCACACTACTGCTGCGGCCCGAGCGCCGCAGGAAGGCCACTGCCTTCTTCATGAGGTCAGTTCCACTGTGCTCAGAGAGGGCATGGGCAGGGGGAGGAGGGTGGGCAGGAGGAGGAGCTATGCTGCTGCTGTCTTCATCTGCTGAGTCAGAGTAGAGCTGGGCGGACTGGTGATGGTTGTGATGGGTGGGGGTGTCCATGGTTTGAGCACGGGGGATATGGGATGGGGTGACATCAGGGCTGGAGGTAGGGGTGGCTTGGTAGAAGTTTGGTGGTGCAGAGAAACGGTTACTACTATGGGGTTTGGGGGTTTCCACAGTCTCATCGTCAGCGGCAGTTGTCACAGAGAATCTGCCAACAGCCACACAGCCCTGCTCTCCTCTGCCCGGGCCCTGGGTCTGGGTGTGAGATCCTCCGGAGCCACTGGAGGGCGCTGGGGAACTGCATGTGCTGCGGCTCTTCCTGCTTTTCTCCAAACGACAAATGACATCCGGGGGGGTGGGGATGATCTGGGAGGAAAACAGACACTATGTTTATAACCAAATTACAGTGCACAAACAGTAATATAGCCTCAGCAACTTGCATGCAATCCATTTCAGAAACAACAGGAGACAGGACAAACAACACATGATTTGTGTAATGTAATTTCATTTGGTCAAATCTAGTTTTCTTTGAACTGATTTGTGTGGGGAGAATTTTGAGAGTGAGCTCTTACTTGAAAACGACTTTTTGAATTATGTGAACTGGAGCCGGCAGGCAAACCTCTTCTGTTCAGTACCCTGTTAGCAGCTGAAAGACCAGGAAGGAAAAATTGTCAAACAATTCTCAAACTTCTGTGCAGTAATAATGTCAGGTGAACATGAGCGTCAGTTATCGAAATCTAGCAAATGCACCGTAATCACCCTATTGTTACCTACCTGGCACTGCGGAGTCACTCAGTGTACCCGCGTTATCTGTACGCTCAGGAATCTGAGGCTGTGAGAGGGAGGGAAGGGGGGGACTGCCGTCAGTTCAATGTTCTAAATGGTAGATCAGATAGTGTGCTCAGGCTAGCCATTATCCTCCCCTGACCTCAGTTCAGTCTGAATGACTCAGACCCTGATTCTTTTTAGGCAACAAGCATGCATGCACACACACAATATCTCAAGCTCAACAGAGGAAGCGATCATGATGGAGCATCTGGCTGACAGCTGTAATTTTGTGACCGTTCTCTTTCCCCTAAATACAGTATTAGTCTTACTCATTACAGTTAATGGTTAAATCAATAGCATACTGCAGGGAAAGGATTCAGTGATGATGCTATTAATACTGACCAATGTCTGAATGCTCAAAGCCCTATCACTACGTCTCACACAGACAGACAGACAGACAGACAGACAGACACACACACACACACACACACACAGTGTATTGTACCAGAGGTTCCCCCTTCTTCTTAGCAAGTGATCCCTCGGTGCTTTGGCTGTCTGAGACTGGTGTTGAGCTGACTCCTTCTGTGCTGGAATCCTTGGGATCGGGGGCAGTGCTAGAGGGTTGGGAGGGAGTGTGCTCCTGGTAAAGCAGGTTTCTGAGCTTCTCATCCAAGGTCTTGATTGTGCGGTCAACAAACTCTACCCTGCGGGGCCCATCACTATCTGACTCCCCTGGCCCCCCACCCCCAGGCTGCTGCTGGCTTGAGGACTGGGTGTGCTGGGAGGCCTGATGTGCTGGACTCTGTGGCTGGGAAGTCACTGTCCCAGGCTGCATGGATGTGGCATAGGGCTGCTGCAGGACCACTGGCTGATGGGAGGTGAGCTGAGGAGGCGGGTCTCCGGTTGGACTGGCCTTCTGATTGGGTTGATTAGTTTGAGAGCAAACAGCTGCTCCTTTATGACTAGCATTCACATCCAGAGACACAGGTGGCACAATAGCGCAGCATGGAATGTCAGTTACCATAGAGACAGCAGAGATGCAAGGCTCTTCCACAGGAAGGGAGTTCTGATGGCTGACACCAGCAGTGGCAGGACTATGTTTGGCAATAGAGGGCTGAGGTTGCTGGACCCGGGCTTTGCCCATGTTTGGCTCCTGAGGTTGCACTGAGGTCTGAGATACAGGGGGTACAGAGGAAGATGGGCTTTTGGAGGGTAAAGATGCAACTGGGGCAGACACTGCAGCAGTGCTGCTGCTGGACCTGGCTGATGTTGAAGCAGACCTTTCAGATTCTGGGAAAAAAGATCAGAGTTAATTAGAAGGAGACAAGATTGGGAATTGAACTGCCATAAAGCCGGGGTGCCAGGTCCTATGGGTGCAGAGCATTACATCATCACTTGCCTTTCCCCATCAGGCTCTGTCAGTTAGAGTATAAAACCTGCCCTTCATTTCTGCCTCGAGCCACTGCAGCAGCACTCTTACATAACTGACCCCCACAGCTCAACCACACAGACGCACACACAAATGTGCACATAGCATCTTCACCACTGCGAGCAAACCAATAAGACTCATGCAATTACCTCTATTTATGCTGTAGAAAATACACTCCAACTGGCAGAGAAAAGAAGTCTCCCCTTCCAAAGTTTTGCTTTAGAATGTAGTGAGTCTGAGGGAAAACATACTGGTTCTCTGTATTTACATGAGTACAACATACCCTTGGCTGTGGAGGTGTGAGATGCAGTCTTCTCCCTGTCTTGTGTGGGTGTCTCAGCCACGGGGCAGATGATAAACCAGCGCTTGCCAGTGTGGAGGACTGTCAAGGACATAGAGACAAACATTCATAAATCCACATCTATTTTTAATATCAATTTGGAAAAGGGATAAAGGGACCGACCACAATCAAAGTGCAAAGAGAGAGAGAATAGGAGAATAGATTGTAAGGCAAAGATGGATAGAAGTGCCTCATGAGATTAGTAAATCCTCATCTCAGTGTCTGACCACAGCAGGCCTCTAAAGAATGCAAATCTGTAGTAGAGCAGCTTGGCCTGAGGTTTACAAGACAGCGGAAGGTTTTCTTTGTTTGCTTTTTTCTAAATGAGACTTCAGATAAGTTTCAACTTGACAGGGGAGCTCTTGCCTTACCATTTTGCTGGTACACCAGCTGTGGAGAGTTGGGTGTAGTGGCCTTGAAACCCTAGAAAAAGAGGGCATTGTTAACAAAGTTGATGCGTGTGTATCAAATTAATACGCAACATTGAAAAGGGCTCCCCAAACGGCGACAGAGTTGGACCTTTGAAAGCAATTTGGTTAGAACAAAGTGTCACATCAGCAAGAATGGTGTATTTGGCAGCACTTGTTGGCAGCATTGCATGCAAAGTCATTTTGAGAGTGCCACTGACATGATATATACAAAAACAGAGCCACTCCTGGCCAGATGCCCTCATCATAACTATTCGCTGTCGACAGTTCCTCTCTCACCTCTGCGCCTAGTGTGCCAGCAGCTCCTTCACCCTTCTGGGGACTGCCTCCCTGGTTGGAGCTCCTCTCCCCTTCAGTGTCCTCACTCAGCATGTCCTCAGCCTTGTCCACAATGTCCTTGAGCTGCTCAATGAACACCTCTTTCTCCAGCGGCAGAATGAAATCATTGTCCACCTGAGAGAGATGGATGGAGACAAATGAAAGACCGATCAAAAGTCACATTACACGATCTGATACCTAAAACAAACCTGCAGCCATCAGCTGTGTGTGGAACTACAACTATAGAAAATCAATGTTAATAGTAAACAAAATCATCTGTTTTCCAGATATTCTGGTTTGCTGCCAAGAGAAGGTAGAATCCAACAGCATCCAACTGCAACCCTGAGAAATGAACTGAGAGGAAACCCAAGGACAAGCTACTTTTGTAACATATACTGCAATCAATAAACATTTGAGGAGCAACAACGTTTGCATCCAAGTTAATCAGCATACAAAACTAAAAAGTACTTGTGAAGCTTACTTTAGGTAAGTTATTTTCAATCTTGAAAACCTAATCTTGGGAAGGGAGGGTACACTACATTTTTTTAAATAATAGTAAGATTATCTAATTAGGCAAGCAAAAAAGGTTCAATTAATAAGGTGATTTTCATCAATTTCATACTCAAGTTTTTATTACTCTGCTTCACTTATCTGTTGAAGCTTACACTGAAAAGCCTTGTATTCGCCTAGGGCCACCTACTTCATACATGAAGAGCTGGTGGAGAAATTATGCTATGAAATATTCATCCATCTATAAATATGAGCCCCAATATGAATTGGTTGGGACTGAAAGAGAGAGAAGGAGCAGGAGAGAGAGACAGACAAAGAGATTTTTTGCTGCATTGCAGTAGAGAACAGCAACACAGGGAGTTTCAGAGTTGTGAGGCATGAGAGCATCTCAGGCAGTGCACGGCTCAGAGTACACTTCTAAATGACTTCTGAAATAACTGAAGTGGTAATAATTCAGTCTCCATTCTGTCCATACCATATAAATAGCAATCTCCTCTGGTGCATCTCCATCCAGGTCAAACTTGAAAGTGACCATCTTATGGTTGTGGGTTTCCAGCTGACACTCTACCATCTTGTCACCCGTGTTACACACCTGCACCAAAAGAAGAACATTGTTAGTATTTTTCACAGGAGTCTGCAAGAGAAGAGTTCTTGTTCAGAAAATATCCTGGCTACCCACATTGAGCATGCTAAGCTTCGGCCTGTTGATCTTGTCCTGCCGAGAGCGGGTGCGTGTGGACCTGCGATGGTGTTTGCGGACCTTTCCCTCGCCTTTACTTCCGTGTGTCCCCTCGTAACCATCACTCATCTCCTTCCCTGAGGTGGCATCTGAGTTGACACTGCTTTTGAGGAGGAAAACCAATTTCATAGATCAGTGCAAGTGGTGCTTTATTCATGAATACCTGATACCCTAGGTAACTCCACATTTAAGTGGAACACTGTAGTACCAAGTATTTCATTCTGACCTTTAATCAGTGTCTGAGACGGAAAACTGCGAGCAGGTGTGCTCAATACTTATTAGAGAGGAAAAAAGTGCTCAGATGTTTTCATAAACTGCCTGGGCATAACATAAAGATGAAAAGAGTAGATGAGGTCTAAGATAGGACTTCAGACTCTCCATCATACTGAAAAGTGTGAATTTACAAACTAATGAAACAATCCTAACTGCATATACTGTAAACATATATACTGCATATACTATAAATGCTAAAAAAATCACAAGTACAATACACAATAATCGTTGGACTGGTGATGATAATACATAATTAACAGTTTAAATAACACTAATTGCTGACACATTCTATTGTACTTAAGTCAAAAAGGACCTCAGGATAGAGCAAGACATATAGTAAACATGTAGGTATACACCCACCTAAAGGATTATTAGGAACACCTGTTAAATTTCTCTGTAATGCAATTATCTAATCAGCCAATCACATGGCAGCTGTTTCAATGCATTTAGGGGTGTGGTCCTGGTAAAGACAATCTCCTGAACTCCAAACTGAATGTCAGAATGGGAAAGAAAGGTGATCTAAGCAACTTTGAGCGTGGCATGGTTGTTGGTGCCAGACAGGCTGGTCTGAGTATTTCACAATCTGCTCGGTTACTGGGATTTTCATGCACAACCATTTCTAGGGTTTAGAAAGAATGGCCAGTATGTGGCAGTCCTGTGGGCAAAAATGCCTTGTTGATGCTAGAGGTCAGAGGAGAATGGGCCGACTGATTCAAGCTGATAGACGATCAACTTTGACTCAAATAACCACTCGTTACAACGGAGGTATGCAGCAAAGCATTTGTGAAGCCACAACACGCACAACCTTGAGGTGGATGGGCTACACCAGCAGAAGACCCCACCGGGTACCACTCATCTCCACTAAAAACAGAAAAATGAGGCTACAATTTGCACGAGCTCACCAAAATTGGACAGTTGAAGACTGAAAAATGTTGCCTGGTCTGATGAGTCTCAATTTCTGTTGAGACATTCAGATGGTAGAGTCAGAATTTGGCGTAAACAGAATGAGAACATGGATCCGTCATGCCTTGTTACCACTGTGCAGGCTG
>OMLB01020831.1:2814-22231 GCA_900302555.1 Myripristis jacobus
AGAAAAGAGTGATGTTATGAAAATTGAAGTCCTTTTATTTTCTTATGAGGCTTCTAAAGAGTAAGGGGAATAAAATTATAACTGGAAACGACCAGGGAGTAACACAGCAAAATGAAACACAATGTCCATGTAATATGCAATATGGTGTTTTACTGAAGAATGGCTGCACATATTATACCACTATTAAAAAAACTGTTTCGGTTGTCACACTGTCCCCTAAAGGGAAATTTGATATCAGAAAAAAAACAAAACAAAAACAAAACAAACTTGTAAATAAAGACAATAAAGGCACATAATAAAAGCAAGGCCAAATGATATAAAAGTGCAGTAATACAAATAACAAACGCCACCAAGCAGTCCACCCATACAGACCAGCATATGATAAATCCAGACAAGAAGTCAAGAGTTTGGCAGAGTCCAATAAAGGCTGGTCATTGGTGAAAAATACAAAGTTCCTCTGGAGGGCATTAGACTCTTTATCATTCAGCAATCTTATTGCAGTGGGGATAAATGACTCCCTGATTCATTCACTCTTGAATTTTGGTCCCCCAAAGCAGCATCAAGACTGCACTGGGTCCAACCGTCCACTATGTTGAGGATCACACTGGCATTTGGTTACCATCTCTGAAATACTTCAAATCTGTGTCTGACTATCAGAAATGTATCCACTCTGTTTTAGCTGCCAAAGTTGTTCAAATTGGTGATAGCAATATCTGAATGGTTATGTTCCGGTAAAGCTGCTTCAGGAGTTTTTCACACTGCAGCATTACAACCATACACATCTTCATGCTGTGAATGTATTTTTTCTCTTGGATCAGCCTGCAGGTTTGTGTGTGTGTGTGTGTGTGTGTGTTTGACAGCACTAAAATTGAGCTTTTCAGTTTGCTATATATTTTAAGCTCCCATGCTGCACTCAACCATTCTGCAACTTCAGAGAGCCGCGTCTACAATGACATCAAAAGATTTCCTGTTTCCTTTGTAACACAGATGTAATTATCCCCTCAGTTTTCGCTTTGATGCTTACATACAGTAGTTGCACCATGCTGTGCGTCTGTCCTGTTGTCTATTTGTCTCTGCATGTACTGCATGTACGTGTAAATACAAATATGTGCAAATAACAGAGTTTGTTGGAAGGGTTGAAACATGACACATTAATCCAAGATATTTATTTTTGCTATTAACACATGCTGTGTCATATGTCAGTGGATCTATATGTGCATTCTGTGTGGTAAGACATCCTATCATGTCATGCACGCCTGGAAGTAGTACAGTGGTTAAGACTCCTCTCTCTAGAAGCTCTTTAGTTCACCAAAACCCTCTCCTAGCCTGCGGCTCTCTCTGCTTCCCTTCTGTCTTAATAAAGGGTAAAGCACTGAGGGAGGTGGACTTTCATTTTCATTAAAAAAAAAAAAAAAAAATCAAAATCATCCTGCATTGTTTGAAGGTGATTTCAACTCTCAGGCCGCTTAGCTCATCAGCTGCCTTCATCTGTTTCATGGGGAAGAATAGAAAATAATATCTCAGTTCCTACTCCGCTCACTACTTAGCATTATCGACTGAACCTTTGTGAAACATCCATGCAGGGATGCACCGCTTAAACAGTACTTTTACTATGTTCCTATGTTATACCCCCATATGCATATGCACTACAGTCATCTTCAGTTTCTGCAGTCTGTTTTAAGCAGAAATCTGTGCTACTAGTAGTTACTCTCATTAAAAATCATACTGAGGGTGAACGTGACTAGATTAAACTCTAAATGAGGAGCAACAGGTTTTAGCTCTAATGTTCATTTAGCTCTAATGTAAACAGGGCCACATACCAATAGGTAGCCATATATACATCAGCATTACACAGCCATAATACGAACTATAACTATAACATCACTGAAATAAATTTGCCTCCAAAGGATTGTGGGAAATTGATACTGCAGCTGATGTGTGAGGATTTGTAGTTGAAGCTGAATTTTCTCAATGATCTGTCTTTAACTTTGTGGAATTATTTCTGTGCTAATCATTAATAGGCAAAGATTGTACTTATTTCCTGAAAAGCATTGTACCGCACAACATTTTGAAGACTGCTGTGGCTAAATGAGATAGTCCAGTGACTTTGTGTGTGCCATGTTTTACCTTTCCATGCAGGTAGACACTCATGGGCAGCCTGGGTGTTTGGGCTGTGGCTGTAGCCACTCTGCTGGGGACCTCGGGGTGCTGGCTGGCTGAAGGCCACAAGAACAGCAGGAGAGGCGGCATGGATATAGCCAGCACATCACACACTTCCTCCCAGGAACCACACTCCATGGTAAATATGCTGTACACCTTCTGCACACACACATACACCTGAATACATGTGTACACAGTTGTTGCCACAGATGCAAAAAAAATCCATGCAGTTGTAGTTCAGTGAGGCACTTGAAGGTGAGTGCAAAACAGAATATGTCATGGTGTGTTATGACCACACACACACGGACACACTTGTGCACATATACACAGCACGCCACCTGACACACATGCAAGGATGCACACACTCATTAATGTGCAAGTAGGTAAAGGAGCTAATTTACAGTTGTGTCACAAATCTGCGAGCAAATACATCTGGTGTGGTCCAGTGGAGAATTGGCCATGCGCAAATGATGGCTCAAGTTATAGAAAACAAACAAATATCTGAGAAGACTTTCCCAAATATTTATTCACCACCTGGTTGAATGTGTTGGTGCTTTCAGAAAAATGCAAGATTCCTAGTTGTTGAACGCTACTTATAAATAGCAAGACGGTACTGTCACTACCATATGACATGAATGTGGCTATGCTTTATCTATGCTTTATTAATGTGTTTACTATATATCTAATGTGCAAGTCAGAGGTGTGTAAACCAAGGGAGTGAAGGCCAGTGAGCTCAATGGTATGGTTAACTTACTTTAGATTAAATTATCTAAGCAGAAAATTGACCCGACAACTCAACTCCATGTTGTGTTTTGACATGCAATGAGCTGTTCACTGCCACTATTGCCCAAGACCTCCAACCTCCAATATGGCTACCACAGGGAGCACTGCAACACCTGAGAGCCACAGACAAATGCACACGTGAGAAGTCAGTGGCCAACATACCAGCCCGGTCTCACGGCAGGTCGTGGTGCAATGATGAAAATTTCATCTGTAGATTCATGAAATTGTCTTTTTTTATGACAGTCAGCAGGATTTTAAAAGTCATGTATTTCAGTTGGAAGTATATTTTGTGCCTGTACCACATATCATGGGGTAGTATGAGGACACACACACTCTGTGGGGCGGTGGGTGAGTCAAAAACCCGACTTTCACAAGGGTGACCCAGCTTTGAGTCTGAGGCGTTTCTGGTTTTTATGCCTAAACCTAACCTTTCTTCACCTCAGTATATGTTTTTGTTGGCTAAAGCTACCAAAATTTAGTCCCTTCTGGAAATGGTTTTGTGTTCATGGATACTAACTTAATTTGTGTCAATATGCACAAAAAAATCGACAGTTTGTGTCCATTCTGTAGATTAAGTTTGATGACTATTGCATGAATTCCCATGAGACAGGGTTGAACACACATACACTGCACACTGTCTTTGTCTCCCTTGTCTTTTCTTTCTCAGCAGTCCCTTCCTCTCCATCATCTGTCTGCTCTATCTTTTGTTCTCATCACGCTCCTCCCTCTGTAAAGGTCTCTTGAGCTATCTACTAACCTGTCACGTATCCCAGTTTTTTTTCTTTTTTCTCAGACCTCACTTTCTCCAAAGATTAATTAAACATTTTAAAAAGTAAGAGTAAACTTCATGCTATATCTGACATATTTAAATACTCCTACAGTCGTTTGCAAGAAAGTGGAAGGAGCTGTCTTTTTGTGGGAGGAGGGATGACTGTTTTGTCTGTGAGACTGTTGAGAATATGGGCACAGGGTTGCCTAGTTACCTTGCAGTCTGAGGCAGGCATTTCTTTATCTCTCTCTTTCTTTATTTTCCCCCACTTCTTCTGCTGCGAAGAGGGAACCTATAGGAAGATAAAGCAGATGAGGGTGTATAATTTAGTCAAATAATGCACCAAATGCGGCTGTATGATACTTTACTCCCCTGCATTTGGAAATGGAAGCCACCACCAAATTAGTCGCCACCTTGGTTTAACTCTATTTAAGTTTGGTTCAGATCCCTAAACCTGGATTCACTAAACCAGGATTAGTTTTGGTAATTGTGCAGCCTGTGTTATAATATGCAGCGTTTTCAGATCTGAAGTCTCTGTGGGTGTGTTAGCACCGATAATATGTGACTTGCTGTGCTGTGTGAACCTGACTTTTCAGTTCATGGTCAAGGCAGCTAAACCTTGTGGTAATGTGAAAGAAGTGCCATCTCTCATAATTCCAAACAGAAAATAAAGAAACTGAAAATAAAGGTAACTTTTTTTCAGTCCAAAGCATTTTAATCAAAAAAGAGGAGAAACACTCACCATTTAGCTTTACTGAAGTTGGTGTTGGATAATAGCTTGTAACTTTACCATGTAAGAGGTATATTGCTTTTCTTTTATATTAATTAATACTAATATTTCATTGTTAATGGCTGAGTAGTGTTTTCAACCCCTGACGCTCTTTTTTAAATTCATTTACAGTGGATATTACATAGCTGGTTGAACTTGGTCAGCTTTGGAATTAGCTCGGCTGGTTGCACAACTGTCTATCATGGTGGCACGCAGGAGGCTCAGGAGTTCAGAAGAGGAAAAAGACTAATCCTGAGAGGAATCTGGTCTTTTGTAGCTTCAATGAACCCTTAACACATGTTTTCTGCATAACAGAAAACATAGGGCCCTAACCGGCTCTCAAAACAAGGGACACGGCACACACAGACACACTCAATACCATGCAGCCCTGCAGTCGTCCCAATTCTTTGTGAAATGAAGCATGTACACCCCCTGGTCTGTTCTAAGTCTGACTCACTTTGGGCTTTGCCAAGTTGGCAGCCGGCTGTGGAATGTCATTTTGCCCCGGTGGTTCTGTCCCCTTAAATCCCTTGACGCAGAAACAAATTCCCAGGCACTCCCCCGTCTATCTGGCCAGAATTGGAAGCTAAAAAGCTGTCAATCGGCGCCAAACTTTAAAGTCGACCCTGGGGTGAATTGGATCGCATGATTATGCAGGATGCATTCGGAAAAGCCTTTGGGAATGAATAAGTGGTGCCAGTGTTTCTTTTTTTTTCTATGCACAAATCCCCCCCAAATAATACAAAAATCTAAACAGTGAAACAGTGGTGCTTCTCAGGGGCGTTACATACTGCAAGAAAGAAGACGAGGAGAGAGGCTAAACCGACCAGATAAAAGACTTTCAACTTCTGCTTCCTACATTCATTTCCTGAGGGCCATCTTGGATAATTAGAGGTGAAATATGAGCTGACAAATCCAACACTGCGTCTCTGGCTGCTTTGGTACAGTTACATTACCCGGGGCAGATGGAAAGATGCCAACATGCAGCCAAACCAGGCCATGTGGGGGCAACTAAGGCCAGACCACACTAGAAATGTATGCATGAGGCCTGGATATTGTACAAGTACAGGATAATGGGAAGAGGGCTAGGTTATGATGGCGGAACAATCAATTTTCCTTGAGAATGCTATGGATGTAGCTTTCCTGGGACCAGAGCTATGGTTTTGATTCAAACAGAATAACAGATCAATGTAATACAACAGAATCCCAATCTATCTATCTATCTATCTATCTATCTATCTATCTATCTATCTGTTTATCTATCTGTCTATCTATCTGCTTTTGATTAGTAATATACCATTTTATGACATAATATAACATATGCGTATACCATAACATATGCGTATACCTTAGCATGAATCATGCTTTGCTGGACCTTGACACATCGCACTATACCATTTTTCAGTTTAAATAACTTCACATTGACTCAGTGTGGTTCATTTCACTGCATTATCTCAGCTTTACCAACAAGTCACTCAGTATATTCCCAAAGAAATATCATTTTGATGGTACCTTGCTTCAGTAGCTTGGCATATTTCCAATTGAAAGACAGTGCTGGGGCAGGTCACGATGCAGGGAGGGACAATTTGAAAGTGGGCAGGTCAGATCAGGACAAGCCCAGCGCATCAGTGTATATCAGTGTAGCTGATGAAGTTACCGACCTGTGAACTGCTTTGTTTACTCACTTGAGCCGTCACAAATTATGGATTCATAAAAATAAATAGATCACAACCACTCGGAGGCAAACCATGCAGTCTTAGGAGAAAGGAAGCAAAAATGCACTGCAGTGCTAGGTTACCACTCATGTTTACCTGAAAACTGAGAGGTTGCAGGTTTTGTACGGTCAGAGGAGGAATTGTCCAAACTTTTTTGATGGAATTATTGGAATGTTAGCTGACTTCTACACCATTACATAGCAGAGAATACAATTTTTCTGGTCAAGTCAGCCAAGAATACTCTAAATGAGTGACATGTCCCCCCTTTGTTGAAAATTCAGGTAATGTGCTTGATCTCTTAATCTATTGATTTATAGCGTATTGAGCAGCAGGATTTACAGTGACTATATTACAGTTTACCACCTTAGCGATCTTTGCTTTGGTAGTAGGCTGGCTAATGTTAGCAAATACACTTGACAGGTAGTAGGTGATTTTGTCTCTGTCTCATTCATTTTCTATGAAACTGGTGGGAAAAGGTGAGCACACAGTAGAAAATTGCCATTTTGAGGTTGCATCCATTGCAGGGACTGGCATAATTTGTCAATCCTTGTTGCCTATCGCCTACTCTCTGTCAGGCCTACAGAGAGATGCTGCAGTGGTGCTCCAGCTTAACTACTGTTGTTTGGCATGTATTTTGACATTGATATGTGTTATTATAAGGACAATTAGCAAACAAGGTGAAAAAGGGCAGCATTCTATCCATTTTGAGAAAGCACTTACTTCTATTCACGGTTGGTGGAAGTGAAAAGGTAATTTTTCATTTTATTGTGACTTAAGCTGTGGAAATACCTTTGCAGCCATGTTCCTGTACTCAGAGTGATTCTGTGTTTCATTCTTTGCTTCTTTATTCTTTAGTTCTTCTTTAAAAAAAAAAAAAAGAAAGAAAATAAGAGACAAGACAGGAAGGAGGCAGAGTAGAAAATAAGAAATAGCAGGGAGGAAGACGGGCTGGACGAGGAGAGATGTGCATTGGGAGTTTCTCGATTGAAAGAGAGAAAAACTGGGCAGAGGAGGTGAGGGGGAGGCAAAGATGATGGTGATACAGTTGGAAAAGATGCTATGTCGCAACCGATCACTGAGGATGTAGATGCCAGCCAGAAACTCCCCAGACATCCTTGCAGTGACACCCATGTTGTCTGAACTCAGAGTGGAAAGCCTGATGGATAAAGACGCATTTTGTCCCTAATTCAGAGCACCCAAGGTCAAAAGAGAAGGTTTTTTTTGTAGTCTCATCTTGCTACCAGTGAAGGGTTTTTAATAAGTTGACATCTTTTGGATTGCCAGACAGCTCGGGCAGTAGGTACTGACCAAACCGAGGGTCAATAGGTCAATGAATTTTGGTTTAATTTAATCACTAAATACATTAAATGTACATGAATTTGTCTTGGTGACATTTTGACTGATATATCCACAACACAAACAGACATTTATGGTACAAGGGCATTGCAAAATGGCATTGCAATGCATATTTGGACAGTTCACTATATATGGCACAATAAATATGGAATATCCAGTTTCATTCTATTGCCCTGTAGCAACTGGCAACATGACAAGGGTTAGATAATGTATTAACTCGTCAACTCGTTAAAACAAAACAAGTCTACAAGGTTAATTTTTGACTTATTTGGAGGGGCATGTTATTGTATTTTAAAAAAAGTTTATTCATGTATAGGTTGAACTATCGGTCTAAAGCACACTGTACAGTGGTTACACGAACTAGTCCCAGGCTATGCACAATAAAGAAGCTTATCAATACATGCATAAAAAAACAAATAAAACTAATTATACAAATGTACATTTTTCTGTAATTTTCATGCAATAACATACATCAAAGGAACACAGTTACATTTACTCCATAATGCACTACATGTTTGGGCTATGCTTGGGTGTCACTGGTTGTGCTGTTATGTTTAGAAGTTATTTGCAAAGGGGTCGAGGTTGCGTGGCACTGACAAATCCATTTCACCTGCCCTGTTGTGCCCTTCTGTTGGAGTGTGATTAGCACATTAATTAGGAAGTACTATATGTGGTAGTCTATAAAACATGTAAAAACTTAATGAGGCTCTTTTGTGTGATTTTGTCCCGAGGAGCTAGAGACAAATTAGAATTAATGAAAATGTTTAAGGCACAGATCATGCCAGTGGATATCAATGGAAACATGAAGCCACTGTAGCTAATGATGTAGAAAAAAGCTGAGGGGAGGAAAAAAAGAGAGAGAAGAGGAGACCTCATAGGTACAACTGCAATTTGCCAAGTTTTAGTCCTATTTTTAGGATTCATCAGCATTAGGCCTGACAAGGTAATGCCACTTACATACAGTGCTGTTGCTTTCCTCTGGCTCTTTTTCATTTAGCTCATTAAGCAGCTTGTTTTGCACTGATTAATTACTATTAGATAAGATTGGTCCAAGCAACAGACATCAGGGAATCGCTATTGAATGTAGATAGATGAACTACTTGCCTAATGTGCGATGTGAACACTGAGACACACACACAGACTTAGCTTAGGTCTCTTGGTATGCTTCCGTGGAAGTATTAAATTTGAATATGATTACATTTGCTGGCACCAATAGCTTTCCCACCTCCTCCTCTTAAGGCAGTAAAGATATTCTCCTACGGGTCAAAGTATCAGTATGCTCCTCTTTCTCAGAGTGTGAAGGAAGCTACTGCCTTTGTCATTTAGCAAATATACTGAAACAGCATAGCTGAGTTGGCATACAGAGAGCTAATTCCAGCAGAGAGTTTTGCTATTGACTGGAATTAGAGGGAGAGAAGGAGAGAGGGAGAGAGAGAGGGTACAAAACATATGGGTGCTTGAATGAAGAGTGCCTGCACAGCATCCTACATAAAAGAAGAAGGAAAAGGCATATTCATAACCTGGCTCCATAACAGACACAGCTCGGCTTGAATTGCCCTGCTGTTCAACTTTCTTTCCCACAGAATGTCAGCCTGTATGGCAGCAATGTCAGATTCTTGTTGTGTGTAGGTATTTAATGGCATCCAAGATGGAAGCATATAGCACTGAGAGATCTGTTTATGCGGATATGCTGTAAGTCTATAACCAGCTCGTTGGGTCTGTTGCTGCTGCATATACCAATTACAGCAGGCTGGGGCTGGGATGATACACCATGTAGAAAAATCGTAATATGGGGACAAAATTATCAATAATAACCGATATTTTGTTATATTTACATTACTGTCAAATTGTGAAAAGACCATTTTTGCCACAGGGAGACACCAAAGCATGGGTCTTGAACACAGAGGAACTTCCTTGTTCGTAAGCTTTTCTGGTACAAGTGCAATGTTACATGGTTCTCTTTCTCAGCGACATCACTGGACATCCCATCCACTGCAACATCCACAGTCAGGTTTGTGACTTCATTAGCTTGGCGTCACGGTTGGTTTTTCCTCCTCACACAAAGTAACGTTAACAAGGTGCTTGTTGCTGTGTGGTGTAAGCAGAGTAAGCCTGCTGCTGGTGGGGTTGGTAGTTGCCTTTTACAAAAATGGTAGTTGCAGCCTCACACCACACAGCAACACTAACTCTGATATCTGGCCAGGCACACCTCAGACTGTAGATGTTTGCTGGGTGTCTTTATCTAACGCAGTCCACAGTGTCACACGTGCATGCCAGTCTGGGGGCCCGTCGGCCCCTGTCAGCAGAGTCAGCATGTTGAATTGGTGGGAGAAGCTATCATTGAGAGAGAGAGCATTCTCGTTGGCTGTTCAGCCTAAGCAAATATTGCACACAAGAACAGACACAGAAATATGGTTGTGTTGCTATTGTGATAACTGGCTAGCAAGCAAGAAAGAGCTAGCTGTGGTAAATAAACCTCAGACAAGTAGAAGACCTTCAGGCTGACAATGCCAGCACCAGCTGCAACTTCTCACTAAGACATATTCAGTGACAAAACCACAGATGATCAAGTGACAAGTGCTTAGGCGCCGTGCGAGGTGGCAGCCTGTTGCAGCAGCTCCCGTTTTTGGGAATTTCCCAGTTTGGGACCAATAAAGTAAATCTATCTATCTATCTATCTAGTAAAACTTTTTAAAAAATTTCAAAATGCAATCTTAATGACAGAAAACCTCAACAGTTGAGGTTCACACAGGTGTAGAACAGTGGCGAGCGGTGACATTTTTGTCTAGTCATGCTATGGTCCCAATTTCATGCGAGCGCCTGCGAGGGCATGAGCTCGAAAATTTTGGGGCATTTATTTATTAATAAAAACACATAATATGGTTTTTAACTATACTATATCAACTCGACAACTCGATTTTGATAGACACGCCTGCGCATTTTGCCCCAATGTTACCAACAACAACGTGTTGGCATTTACAGTGTAAATGAAAGCGGAAATTATTAGAACGGACGGATGATGCAGTAATAACCAGTTACAGAGTCAAGCAAATGACACATGAACATGCTCACAATGTTACCAACAAACATTAATAAATGTCACACACACACACACACACACACATCAGATCAGACACACTCTGGCCTCGGCGGAGCAAAACGCTCTCACCAAACAGCCCTAGACTCTGAACAAGGCCACGGCAGACCAACCAACCAACAGTTAGAAAAACGCTCAAAACACACACACAGGCCTCGCGGAGCTCTCACACACAAACATAGGCCTACCGCGCACACACACACACACACACCCACACTGACAGGCCTCTTACACAAATATTGGCCTACCACTGCAGATAGACAGCAAAACCAACAAGCCAAGGCTATCATGACTTTCAGCTGATGTCACATTGTAGGCCAGATCAGATATTTTGAGGCAATACTGATTGTATTGGATTGCATGCAGTAGAGCCAATCAGACAAATGATACACCTGTATAGGTCCTCAATATTGCAGGTTTGGAACTACATTTGAAAGTCATGAACAGCAGTTACAGTACAAACACTCTCCTTATAGCACAATGTCCTAATTATCTATCTAATTATCTATCTATCTATCTATGTCCTACCTTATTAGTAGACGAATTCCATCCTGCGAGCCTTCTTGGTGAACTCAACGATGACCTTGTCATAGAAACTAATGTTAACGTTCCCGTACAAGCTAGCCAGATAACGACGTTAACGGTAGCTAGCTGTCAAGTGAATGACTTGCAGTTGCCGCTGAACATTTCAAGCGAGCTTGCTACGTAGCTACTCGTGTTGCGCATGCGTCTTCTGAAAAGCTGATTCGCAGACAGCTTATTTTCCATTCAAAACAAAGCTACTGTAAATACTCGGTATCACAGAGCGCATGCGCGCGTCAAGCTGTCAACTTTCCAGCATTTCGCTAGCAGAATGAGATAGATACGTGTATACAGGCAGCGGTTTGCAACCAAAATGATAGAAATAAGGTATATTATAAAAGGACACACTAGGAGACAAACATTTTAAAGATTTTAATTGAAGGGCTTGGGCATGCGCTGCATTTACAGCTTATTATGACCGCTCGCCCCTGGCGTAGAACATGTGTGCATGTCGGCCTGCAGCTGTGTGCTGTGTTCAGTGACAACGCTCTGCTGGTTAGCCTTGGTGTGTCCAATGCATCAAGTATGGGAGGATGCAGGAGGAATCCAAGTCTATGGTTGTCAAATGTTGAGTCCCAAAAAAAAAACAAGCAAAGATAATAATACCTTTAATAATAATACCTTTATTTGTATAGCACTTTTCAAAACACGCAGTTACAAAGTGCTTCACAATAAAATAACAACATAAAAATAATAAAATAAAATACAATAAAATTATAAAAATAAAAATAAAAGTGAGGATAAAACAAAAATAAAATTACAATAAAACCAGAAGGGGTCCTCATAAAATAGTAAAAGACAATAAACCTCTCAAGACCAAACGAGAGTAAGGGACCTCCAGAAGGGCCCGGCCAGAGGACCTCAGACTACGGCCAGGCTCATAAGGGGTTAACAGCAATAACATGTATGACTAATGTGCCACTCAGTATGCATGGCTGGCACGTTTGTCCATCAGTGTGGATGTGCCTCTGTTAAAGACTCTGTTCGTCTCTTTGAGACCCTGTGGATTCAACTTATTATCCAATTTTTTTTTCAAATAAAATTCTGGTGCCAGATATGTATTCTGCTTTTCATACAGCAAATAACGAATAAAAAACTTTAGAGTGAAATAAAAACTGAAAGCTTCACTTTCGTCCATTTTGTGTCCTTCAGTATGAACAGTCAGAGACTGAACACACTGCTTGCAGTTAATTGGCGTTACATGATTTGTGGAAATTGAAGTTGTACTTTTCAAACAGTTCTTTCTTGCTGCCATTTGAAGCCATCAACATGCAAAGCTGCTAATTATAGCTTTAAAAAACAGAGGTAGAATATGCACTGCAGAGTTTTTGTTAACGTTGTGTAGTGTTGAAAACATGGAATTAGCAATGAAACCTTACATCAAATGACTCTATTGCTGTGAGACTTTCCTCCATGAAGAGACATCACGTTATGACACTGATATACAGTAAGTGCTTCAAGTGGCTACGATATCATTAAATACTACCATAAAAATCCCCTATAGCTGGATGCTCTGAGTAAAGTGACAAAAAGAAACCCTGGAGAGAAGTGGGAGAGAGCAGCCACTATTTTTAGAGAGAAGCAAAAGCTGAATCATAGCCTTTTTTTCACCTCTATGCTTGGTTTGATTCTCTAATCAACTGATCAAACAGCGGCTCTCGAGATGATGGAAGACTGTGCTGATGAGCACACTCAATTTTATCCTGCCATCATGAGGAAGCACGTCTGCAATTAAGATGGACAGATGGCAGAAAGACAGAGAGAGATAGAGATATAGAGCGAGCGAGGAAGAGGCAATGACAGGAGGCAGCGTTTGGTTCAAGAACTGATGTGTCCCTTATGAGGCTCTCAGTCTCCTGGGATGCCAAGAGGCCTCGCAGACTCACATATGTTGTATCACTGAGCCTCATTACCACAGACATCCAGACTGAGGGACATGAATGCAAAATGTCACAACGCTTCAATTGCTGCTGCATATTGGCTGCTTCAGAAGCGGCATTACACTGTCAGACCTGCTTCTGTTCTATTTTTAAACTGCAAGCGGATCCTTTGTTTTGCATAATATGTGCATTAAGTCACATACTAAGTTCATTTATGCAGAAGCACATTCTCGGCGTAAAAACAATGGGGTGATTAGTAGCTAACAAGCACACAGCACATACACATACACACACTCACACTGCGTATTAGCACACAGCACAGCAGGTCAGGGAAAGGCAACCACAAAAATAACACATACTATATCCAGTAAGGTGCAGTGCAATTCAGCGTACAGTGGGAGCTGCCTGGTGGCTGCAGCCATTCGAGGCTTTCACAAACAGAACTGCAAACATTTCCAACCTTGTTCAGCCTTAATGCAAGACTCCATAATCTACTTAGTTTTACTCGCCTGGCTTTTCACCCTCGTTTTCCTTTTACTGTTCTGCCTCCTCGCTCCTGTTGTCAGGCGCACAATGAATTCATCCGCTACGTTATATTTTAGAGCGCTTGTTTTAGTATGCAGATGTACCCGGAACGCTGTTTCACATTTTCTTTTCTGCCCCTGTCACTACTCTTTTAAACCGCCGGCGATATGATTGTGCCTGGCTGTTTCACTCTGACGCAGACTGACTTTTTTCTCCTCCAGTGTCCTCAGCACTCACTGTATTGTATCTCATTTGTAAAAAATGTCACTTGACTTTTTTCATTCTACGGAGCCCTGGAGAGGCCACCGAATATTTTTCTTTTTTTTCTTTTTTGTGTGCACAGCTACTGAATCGTGCCCATGAAATACTAAATCGAGATCATAAAATCCTAATTTGTGTGCATGATTTACTCATTTCATGCTTTCAATTTGCTATTTCGAGCTTTCAAATTAATGAATCTGTGCCCAAGTTTTGCATAATTTGTTTCACAATTCAGATTTCCTTCTGTAAGATGTACTGTGGGCCTATGAACATCCATCTATAGCCATACGATCTGCCGTTGTCTTGCAATTGGTTTACATTGAATTCAGTGACTTGATCCAAATCAGCATATTGATGCCAGTAGAGTTCATGCACCTTGCTCACTATAATGCCATACGAGGTAAGGGTTCTTAACATGTCTCCTTAACCCATCCCCATGTCAAAATCCATCTCAATCAAAGAACCCCATCCCCATGCTGCTGACAGCTCATCCATTATATCACGGCCACATTTTCTTTAGATGGGGGAACGATGCAGCTAAAATGTGGGCACAGTGTTATGAATTTGAGAGCTTGAAATGTCAAAATGAAAGCACAAAAATGTAAATCATGCACATGAATTAGTATCCCGTGGCCTCGATTTACTATTTTGTGGGCACAAATTAGGATTTAGTGTGCATTTTGCACATTTAGCCATAGGTGGAGTGCCAGTTTTGATATGCTTTCTATACTGCTGAAGTAGCTCCCACTCCCCTGGAAATCCATGAGAACTAATGCAGGCTATATGCAGTAGAGAGGAGCTGCTGCAGTGATTCTGTTTTTATATTATTCCATGACATTTTATTTGGTTAATCACATATTCACAATGATGAATACATGCTTCCCAACACCTACTTAGCACATTCCTACCACATTTGTGCCCTTTGGGGACAAACAGAGGTTGTGTATTAGTTGTTTTTAGGTGCATTGTGCTAAGTATTTTTAATAACTTGGAATGGGAAGGTTTGCCTCAGTTTGTCAGTTGATTTATCATATAATATGTTGCATATTTTATTCGTCTGTCCAGATGTTATGCAGTAGATTGTATTTTAAGCTGTATTCATTTATTTTATCTGCAGTGTATTATGACATAAATTGTGGCGTGACCCATATATCATGATACATATTGCATCTTGAGGTCTTTGCCAAGACCCGGCCTGCCTGAAAAATGTACCTTGACATAAAAATCCATTAATCTTATTAGAGTGTTTTTGAGGGTTAGGGTGCTGTTGGCTTATATGTACTGCACCACCCCCATGTGTTACTTCTCCCAGTTTTCTCATCCCCTTGACATGCTCATCCTCTGGACTTGTACTGGTGGAAGTGTTGCTTCATCTAACCATTTCAATTAGCTGAGAGCTCTTGATTTCCAAACCCCCTCATCTCTCTTGCGCACACACTGCGTCTCCAAGAGTGGGGGGATGCTGATAATTAAACCAGCTACCATGAGAAACCCAAAGCTATCCTTGATACTATACTTGAACTGTTAAGTACAGAAGCACCAATCTGTTTTTGCTGCATCGGGCCCTGTGGTTAAATTTTGTCCCAAAGCTGACGTTGTTTACATGATGAATTATAGGAATGAAGAGATATCTTGCTGTTGCATTTATTGGCTTAAGTTTTGATATGAGAACTGGCCACACTGTAGATGGTAGCTGAACATGTTTTCCATGCTTTTCATCATGCAGAAGTTTGCTGACATTTTGGATACCTGGAAAAACAAGAGTGAAATCGGTATCTATCACATATGAGCGAGTAAGACAGAAGCCACACGGCGTGGGTTAATTTTTCAAGGCAGCTTCATTGAGGTCATACTTGAGTATACTCCGAGTTAAGATAAATTAGGCACTGTGTCTTTGAGATTGTTGCTGCATGAAATTTCTTGCAACTTCCTCAGCATTCTGAGAAGCATTCCAGCACAGCGTGGCGACACCTGCCACCTTGCAGACTGTTGGTAAATGTATTTCCAAACAGGGTGAATGAATTGACTTGGGCAACTGCCTTTGTAAAAGCCTCCTCACGTCCTCCCTGTCATCCACCATATGCTTTCTTTCCTGCTCCCCTTCTTCCCCTCTTTCTTTTACTTTTTTATTCTCTTTTTGTCTGTCCACCCCTGTTTTCCTTTTTGCCCTCCCCCTCTCTCTCAACTATAAAAAAAACAAAAACGGGAAAAAGCATGGTAACACATTGTCCGCTAAGTGCTGCACAGAGGGCTGTTTTTGTCTCACTCCTCCAAGCCTGTAATAACCACTTTTGTCTTTGCTCTCTGTTTGCAGGAGAAGGGGAAAGCAGACGGGAACATCGATCAATGTGAGTACACTTACTGTGTTCAAACCAAACAGCATTTTTCAAAATATGCCATGTTGTGCTCTATGACATTTTTTTTCCCCGATTATTGTGGCATACATGTCTGTTTGCCAGATGCTGGGGAATACTGCAGCAAAGTATTTCAAATCTGGTAAATGCCCTCTATAAAAAGGACTACACAGCCTATTAAGACCTCCAAGGACCATGTAACTGTGACAGTTGGTAAAATCCAACTATTTACTGCATGCCGCATAATCAGCAGTGCTCTTCGACTGAGCTTTTGCCCTGTCTGACGGAGGAATTGTTTTAAAAATTCAGAGCTTGCAAGGGTTTCAGCTGGATTCAAGAGATGATCTGCCAACCACTTGTAGGAGAGGCAAAGCGCCTTTGTTTGACTTTTTCTTCAGCTGTATTTTACACTTGAGAGTTAAAAGACATATCTGTTCATTCTAAAACCTGACAAGTTCTCTTCAGGTCTGAAATGCTTTTAGTCATAACATCAAAGGTCATGTCATGGGTAACCACAGAAAAAAAACAAAGTTACGAGGGGAATTCTGAAGTAATCCTCTGATATTGAACTGAGGCACAAAGTGGTGGCACCTGAAATCACTCATCCGCTGGTGTCAGGCCTGTCTGTTTGCTGAAAAATGTATTTGTCAGACGAATAATTATTCAGCCGGCACCAAATTTCCGCACAAAGTTCAATCCCTTGTCAGAAATGAGTAAGTTTTGTTTGGTTTGTGCCTCGGATGCTATTTTTCACTGCAGTAAATGCTGAGAAAGTTGATTCCTTTAGATAAACAAATTCACATTCCCAACTCCAAACTCCCTTTTAAAGTGATATTTCACTTTGGCATAACATGGTTAGTCTCCAGCAGTTGTACAAGTAAATAGAGGCATTAGCGGCCCATATTCTCTATTGTCAGCATAGTAACGTCTCCCGGTTGTCAAGGTCCTAATACATTCCCATTCATTTTTCAGGGCCTTGCAAAAAAATAATAGTTCAGAGAATAAATCAACTACCGTGTTCGGGAAATCAGTGTTGCTGTTTTTTTTTTCTTCTGCCACAGAGGTTTCTTTATTTATGAGCTGTCCTACTGTTTTTAAGTTACCAATCACTATCATTAGCAGGAATTTTTTTCTTCAGACATAATAACATCAAGACATAGTGCAGCTCAATACAGCTAAGTGTTGGTACTATTCTTGTAGGCATAACCTTGAAAATGAATGGCAATGAGCTGGGAACAGGCATGATTAGCAATGCTGACAACAGACAATTAGGTGGAAAGATGTCACTAGTCCACTTTTGGTGCATTTACATCCAGATGAAGCTGAAAACATTGCATGTTACACCAAAGTGAAATATCCTTTACTCTCTGGTGTCTGAGAGGCATTTTTTAGGCATTTAGGGATACTTACAGCCAAAATTAATCAGTCATTCATAAAATCCCATATTGGATAAATCTACAGGGTTGGGGTAGGGTTTCAGCCACTATAGTACTTTATATCTAGCAACCACCAATACCTGGTGGCCACATCTGAGAGGTGTTTCTTGTTCTGTAGCTGTATTGAAATCTCTTTCCTCTGAGTAGCGTATGGCCTAAGCTTCTTTATACGTTGTCCTTAGTCTTTGCTGGATCGTAGCAGTGAGATTGAAGGGTTTGTGGGGAAGTTACTGTAGCAGCAATAATTCTTAGGCTGGCTGCTCCCTGTTTGACAAGTGACTTCCTCTGTAAGCATTAGGCCCATTATGGCGCACTGTCATCTTCATCTCCAGCGTAAAGTACTCTTTCTCTGCTCGCAATGCGAGTTTTCACTGCCTGCTTCCATCTGGTCTCGCTAAAACCCAAAGGAAAAATTGCACTTGTGTTTATTATTTTCTTCAGCATTATTTATTTTTTCCAACCTCTGAATGTTTGTTAGTTGATTCTTCTTTCTTTTCTTTTTTTTTTTTTTTGGTGGGGAGAAATCTAATTCCCCAGGTGATAATTGCTTTTCCGGCTATGTGTGCTTTGCTCTGCTGCGTCTTACAATTCTCCTGCAGCGCCTCACATCCTGACAGGAGCCATACTGTGAGATGATGTTTGTGCTGACATGTGCGTGAAGACAGAAATACCCTACGAGCAATGATCGGGTATATGCTCACAGAAACAAACAGAAAAGTAGCCATGCATATGTACAGTAGCTTGATGTCTTGTGATAGATGTGATGACAAACAAATCATTTTACCACACTTATTTTCCTTGTCAGGGTAGCAGTTTAACAGTCTTAATTAGCAAATGGCACTGTGAAGTATCTGTTTTTCAATAGATAAATGGGTGTGCAGCCAGTTTTATCTTGCTGTGTGAACACCTGTTGGCAGATCAGCGTTAAAGAAAATCCACCTTTTTGTATCATTGTCTCACCTTGAGTTGTCTTGAGTGTTTGCCAAAAAAAAAGTTTAAATTGCATGGCTCATGGAGAGCAAACACTCCATGAACTACGACTATTTCTGTTAGAAGAGAGTCGGCAAAAGGAACATGAAAATGTCTGTTTCAAATTCTGAAACTCTCCATGCAGTAGACACGGCCTTCAGCCACTAAAATGACCCAAGCATTGGTGCACCCAATGAGTGAGCAGGACTCCTGGCCCAGTTTGGTGAACGTGGTTTGGACAGTAGTGAACAGTCAAGTCACTCACAGTGAGTTTGATAATTTGAAATGGACATTTTCATATTGTTTTTGTTGCTGTTTGTCAAAATTGCTGATTAACTCCATTCCAGCAAAAATCGCTCAAGTTTTTGGAGCCTACATTCTCCATTTGGTAATGCATCGGACTATTCTTTTAAACTTGTTCAGTATGCAAATGCAATATGAGGGGGGACGCTAAAAACCAAGGTGTTAAAGGGCCTCTGTGAACTAGACCTATACAATTTTAATGCGTGTCTCCAAGACTGAATGTTTCGGTGACCTGTCAGGTGAACTGATTTTGTCCTGGATTTATGAAATCACACCTTATTAAACCTGCACTTGAGTAGTCATTGAGTATTAATCATTGAGAGTGATGATCCTGCTATGCATCCAAACAGAATAGAAAAGCTTTATACACATTAGAACTCCTTACAATCCAACAGGGCAGATTTTTTAACCTTTATTTTGTTATTAAATTGAATAAGGTTGGGCAGGGAACATGGACT
>OMLB01020831.1:35806-56683 GCA_900302555.1 Myripristis jacobus
TTCAGAACAGTGGGTGTGTCAATTAGGAACAAAACTCTTCCCTTGACAATGATAATTGAACTTTAGACGGTGAGGCCTGGGGTGGAAAGCTTGGGGCTCAGATGAAATAAACGGGCGAGCATTGAAAGGCAGTGAGTCAGTAAGGAAACGAGGCAGGGATCAAACCAGCGCTCCCTGCCAGGCTAGACTGAGATGAAAATGAATCAAATGGGCACCGAATAGAATTTAAAAAAGGTTTTAATATGGTATTTGTATTTCCTACATCATTTTCCTAAATATGACAAGCAATTACCATTGTCCAGATTTTGGCAGCCGGAGTGAGTGGGCCCTGCCAGGATCCAGCCTTTGAGGGTGTGCTTTTAGAATTCAATATGCAATTTGTGATTTCTCTGAAGCTCTTTATCCACATCTGCTCCTTTTGTGTTGGTGACAAGACAGTGCATAAAAGCGCCGCAGCTCCTGTGACAGACATTGTGATCTCAAAAAACTATGCCCATATCCCACAGAGAAAACTCTCTAAAAATAACCTTGTAGGTTTACTTTATTGTCTGATCGCTGTCATGGTATATATACCAGAATCTATTTTTAACACTCGAGTTGTAACAGCGAAACCTTTTGAAGTATGTGAATCTTAATGAGAATCCTATCAAGGATGTAATCTCAAAACAAGTCAGTGAAGGCACGGCACCCGTGGCTATGTAGGTGGGTTGCTTGTTCCTGGAAATATTTGCCACTTTCTTTGGAATTAAATCACTGAATAATTTATTATTCAACAAATTTAAATGTAAAATGGCCTGGTAGCAAGCTACCAGGCAGGGGGAGCATCACCGCAGCTGCAATAATAACAAATATAACAGGCTGCTTTTCTTCACTGTGCTCACTGTGAGCAGAGGAGGGTGACTTGAATCATATCATGCATATGGAATGTGATAAGGTCATAGGCTCTGATGGAACCACAGATAGGTCAAAGGTCATAGGATTCATAAGGTCAACTGAGATATAGCTGCTCATATCACCGTGTTTGCCTTCATGATTAGAGTTTGGCTTTACGTAACTTGAACTCTTGATTGGACTGCATAGGCTGAGATTCCCACTCACGTCTGTATTTATGAAAGGTTTGCAGTTGCACAAATTGGATTTGCCAGAATCACAAGGGTATGCGCTTTTAACCTAATTAAAATGTATTTTAAAGTGTGACAGGAGTAAGGCGCAAAACGGGCGGAGGACATTGTTAAAATTATCATGAGGACTCCTGTCTGATTTGGTAAAGCAAAAATGTGTGATTTCACCCTGGATTGTGCATGGATTTGAACGCCTAGTGAGAGCACATCTTATTTTTTGTGATAACATGTCAGCTGTCTCGTTCATAGGGAGGGACAGAGCATACTGCTTATACATTACCCTATGTGGGATGTCAGAAGATGAGGTAAAAATAGGTGTAGTTTCCAAGTAATGCTATTCTGTGTTTCCTGGAAGAAATAAGGTACGACTTTGAGTCACGACCCAGGAGCAGACATACCGTTCCCGCTTTGCCCAAACTTTTAGCACTCTTCATCTCTTGGCCTCAGGGTGTTTTCAGCTGCTGGTGGCATCTACAGCCGGGATGTCACAAGCATTTGTTACTCTTGTGCTGTCTGGGGCAGTGAAGGCAATGCTACAGTGACATGGACAATATATCTGTTTCCCACAAACAGCAGACAAAATCAGACACTACAAATGTTTATGTCTTTTCCATAGAAAGATTCCCAAATGTCATCAAAGCAATAAATAAAGCACATGGGCCCATAATACCACCATCTGTAGTTCACAACATTCACCAAAACACAAAACCTACTCCACAAACATAATGCCCAGTGTGTCATCAAACCAAGGAGCCAATTCCCCGGTTACACCCACAGTTAATTCATAGCTACCAGCAGGCTGCATGAGCTAATGTCAAACAGAGACCACAGAGAGGCTGTGGCTGTTGTGATTTTTAGGTAAGAAATATAATCCTGCATTCTCTCAGTCTCACAAAATGGAAGAGATAGCCGCTGCCTTTTCAAGTTCACAGAGGAGCTGTCTATTCAGCACCACAAGCACAGTGTGCTGCTGGTTTGTTTGCTGAAATCACACATGCATACGCAGATTTTTCAGCGCATCATCACAAGCACTTATTATTCAGCTTGGGAGAACGTGCATCTTCCGTTACTCACAGCTCACGCCAGGTTTGGAGAGAGGCAAGGTGCAGTCCCAAGAATTACACAGCGCCTGCAGTACACTAATTGCTTAACTGTGGCTGAATTTTGCTTGACCTCATTTTGATAACAAAAGATAGTAGAAGACTAACAAAACCTGAAACAGTTGCATCAGTATTTTTTGTGTGCATTTGCACATCTTAGTAAATATGGGTGTTTGTTGTTAAGTATTATTAAGATCTGGCTTGGGGTAATAAAAAATGCTCAAAAAATACTACTATCTGATCAGAGCTTAATTTGATTTTAGCACACAAGGGTTTAGTGTAAAAATGCATGGTGGTTAGTATGATATTTTGTCATACTATTAGCTGCTGGCATTATAGTGTTATTGACGGGAGGTGGTATTTTCTGCCAAATAAAGCCAAATGATGAAATGTAGGATATTTGATTACGGATGTCCTACGATCCAGACAGGCTAAAGGCCCTTTGCCAGTGGTTTCTTGGTGTTTAGTTTGGGCAGGTGAGAGCAATGCAATTCAAAGCTGATGGAGTTTGTTAGGAGTGAGAATATAATCTCAAACAAGCACCGGCCATGACTCCAGAATGCAAGGTTTTATGGTTACAAGCAGACAGATGTTGTAGTATGAACAACAGAAAGTAAATGACACATCATCGTGCTTAGTTCACATTTCAGGTTACAAGGACTGTAACTGGATTTGTTTTCATTCCCCTGCCACCTAAATCTCCAACCTCACAGGATAACAGGCCACCAAAAACTCAGTAGTAAACAAGCTACTTGTGAGCCTGATGTGACTTACAAGATGTAGTTCATTTGTAAGTGGGCAGTGTGAACTGAAATGAACCAAATGCCAAAATGCAAATAAGTAAACTTTTCTCCAAAAGTTTGGACAAAAGAAAACCAGCTGTAGGGTGTAATCACAGCCCATATGTTAGAACAGGAGAATGTCAACATATTCAGCTCCTAATCCTCCCCTTTCTGTCTCTGTCTTTCTGTGTCTTTCACTGCCTTTACTCTCCACCTTATCTTTTCCTGTCTGCATCTCTTTCTCTTTGCCATCAGTGGCTCACTCTGATGTGTCACCACTCTGCCAAGCTTGGATTATTAGTGCTGAGTTTCCTTTGCACATCTTGTAACAATACACTTGTTTGATATCTTATTCAGCCTTGTGATTAACTAAGCAACAGGGTTATCTTGTCTTTTGCAGAGGTTTTATTTGTACTTCAAACAGCGCTTCGGATTAGGTCAGTGACTGTGCCTCATGAACTGTGCTAATGGGAAAGGATAAAGAAAGGATACACAAAGGTGCCACCTAGGCACACCTACACCCACATTCACTTTCAGATGACTGCAAGCACTCATGCTTACAGGTGAGCTTACAGGTGATGTATGTATGGATCAATGCATACCTACCTGGGTTCACATACACTCACTTGTGCTTTGCTGCCTTCAGATAATTCCCCAGTGCTCTCCTGCTTTGCTTCCCTCTATCTGTGCTGACTTCATTTCCTCACCTATCATTCCCCTGCCTTGAAAACTGTGGCTGCAAAAGGATGTCTGCTGATGGAAGGATGTGCCTTAACATCCAAATTGTCATCCTTGGACACCTTAGTGCACCATGTACACATTTGAGTGTGTGCTCAATGTGCTAAAGAAAATGTAGAAGGGAAACGGCTCAGTTTTTCCATGACAGACCTCTGGCTGACAGTAATACCAATCTATCCATCTACAACACATTTTTTGTTGGTGGTTACCTGGTTAATATATGGTTAATACAGTGGTTATGTTAATACTTGTGTATATAATGGACCTAAGTGCTTAACACCTTTGAGTTTTTCAGATATTAGATTGGGATCCAGAGTTAATTTGTGCTGATTAAAATGATTATTCCAATGCAAAGAAAAGCATTTCATAGTTGTTCGGTACTTTTATTTAACTACAATGGCCCCTCACAGCTGCTAATTTTTCCATACAGACATAAATTATGAATATAGTTAAGACCTTGCTTTCCTATTTAGGCTGCCTTAAAAATTTAAATAAAAAAAAAAAAATCAGTGCAGGAAACATTGGACTGGATTTTGTCAGATGCTATAGCTTATAATGTCGGTATGACTTTTGGAAATATTCTTCTGAAAGGCGCTTAAATGTTCAGCAGTATGCTACGGTAAAGTAAATTGGCACATAATAGTATTCATGATGGAAAGTGCCTTCAAGTCATTAGAATGAAACCCTATTGTACAGTGCACTCCTAATGGTCACTGGGAATTCCTTATTCCTACCATTAACACGGGACCGCGTCTATGGAAAGCTAACAATAACAACCCAGAATCAGCAATTGGTATCCCGTTTTGCCACACAATTACATGCCTTAAAGCCGTCAAACTTCCCTACAGGTAATACAATACAGTGAAGAGGCAATCTTGCTCAGGAATAAAACATCTCTCACATCTCAGCTGCTCTCTCAGGGGAGAGAGATATTCTCCAGTAATATTCAGGAAATGTATTTCATATTCAAACACAAATGGAGCAATTTGTGCAAATAGCATGCGTAATAGTGGGGCAGACTCCCAGGTGTGTGAACGACAGTCGGGTCCTGGAGGAGAGGCTCTTCACCCCGAATACATCAGCAAAGAAACCCCAGGCTCATGGAAATGGGGCAGGGAATGAATTAGGGGTGTCATTGGTTAAGGACATCAGTGAGAAAGAGAGAGAGACAGACATGCAGGGAGAGCGAGACAGAGAGAGAGACACAGAAGGAGAGCGAGATGTAATTGCTACTTGCCATACTAAGCAGCATCAGCAACTATGGTGTGAAATCAGATAAAGCTGGCTGTGGCTAGCATGGTTATTTTGACGTGTCGGAATGAGCTGTCTCTCAGTGAGCTAAGTGATAATTCAGCTGTCATTCTGAGGGGGAGGCGATGATAACAAGTTTTTCAGATGCTTGAAAGAGGGCACGGATTGGAGAAATCAACCCAGCCTCACTCTCTGTTAGTAGGTTGATGCAAATTACGGAGAAGACATTCAGCTTCCCTCTCTCCTACTACTTACAGAGTGTTTTCTCTAGCTCTCACCTTCATTCCCGTCCACTCTCCCTGTGTCTCTCATTGTCTTCCCTTTTTTTCCCTCTGTCTCTGTCTTTGACTTTTTCAGTCTCTCACACTCTTTGTAATGAAAACACACATCCTACACATGGATGCAAGCAAAGCCATTTACTTACGGCCCGATTCAGATTTAAGCAGCTCAAAGTGATATTTAAATTGGTTTTTACGATGTACTCTGTCAGCTTTACATAGCCTCCTGCAAAACGCACAGTTGAGTTGAAAGTTGAGTTCAAAGTGTATAAATTATGACACTGACTTAAGTCTATTTATATAGTCATTATATGTCGGAAACCTTGCAATGTCTAGTGCTCCCATTATTCATCACCACTGCATCCTCTAAATGCCAAAAACATCAAAAAAGATATGACTTCTTCAGTCTCAAAAACTTGAAGCAATAACTTGTAGTTAAACCCAAGTAAATCTTCAAAAAGCAACCATAATGATCTCAGTCTGATGAATAAATGAATCCTTCATGGAATTCTTGGAGTGAGCTTTTATGTACAAATGTTGCTTTTTTTTTCTCTCACTGGATTCTTCTGATAGCTACTCACACATGGCTTCCCGTAACAAAAGGCAGCTGAATTTCTAAGGGATCATTTTTAGACAGAAAGTATCAAAAGAGGGCAAGGACGGTGCTGAGAAAGTGAGCTGAGTTTAACAGATGCCCGCAGCATTCAGCATTTAAGCATGGATAGGGCTGTAATGTATTTTAGCATTCCCGTCAGCTTCCTACACAACTAGGAATTACAAATAGGGATCTCATGTTTTTTTCTGAAAACTCCAATATTGCAAACTAGGAGGTGAATGTGGAAAATGGTGGCTGTTAAAAGTAAATAACTCCAACTTTAATGCTGTTTTTACCTTGCATGTGTTTTTAAGCAACAAACCAACTCTGCCTATCATATTTTGTTAAATTAATGGCTTAATAGTATTATCTTATGGCGTAGACTAGAATTGTGATGTTATCTTTCTTTACTTTCCTGTTCACTCACATTACTTTTCAATTGACTTGAACCCTTTCAAGTTGTATTGATGGGAATCTTTCTGACATCTGGCTTTTCATTCCTGTATTAGGTGGACACAGTATTAACATTACATTTGCTGCTATGGTTACAGAGCTTAATGGCCAGTGTATGACTTTAGAACAGTGACTAAACTTGAGCCGCACTACATGTACATCATGAATGTGTTGCAAATCTGAATTGCAGGCGCACAGTAGTCAAAGGAAATGCCTCAGCAGAAGGACACATTCAGTAAAGGAGAAATATCTAGGTCCAGATTTTGGCCCCACGCCAGTGAGCAGGACAACGACGCCAACGCTATGAAAAAATAAATCTGTGCCAAACGCCAAGGCATGCCCCACAGTCCTCACTGAGCCCATCAAATGGTCCAAGTCTGTATCCTGTAGGTCAAACATGTGAAACTCAAAATCCATGAAACCCATGTAACTTTGGGCCCATTCACTTTTTTCACTCTATCTCTTCTTCTTGTCTTTTCTCAGAGAGGCTGATATACTGTGTACATTGTTTAGTCTTGCTGACTATAAAGAGGATTTAGGGAAATATTATATATTAATGCCGTCTGAATATTTTAATGCAAAGTTTAGCCGGGTTGGGATGTATAATTATTCATCCATAGCAATTCTGCTATACTGCTTTTGTGTGTATGTGTGTGTGCGCATGCATGTATGGGCATGTATGCTGAGAGGGGGTTGAGTTTATAAAAAATATATACATCTCCCTTAAGTCGTCCTCTGAGGGGTGCAAGGCTGTATCAAGCCAGTTGTTAACAGACACCACTGGCAAATGAAAAAGTTGGGTGGTAGAGAACTGTGGCCACATACTGTCACGACTCTTACATATTTTATTATCTCACACCCCACTGTGCTCTTTTGTCCTGGATGTGCATTGGCCGTTTGATTGGTTCCTGTGTAAGGACATTGCCAACGGCCAGGGTAGAAACAAATGGGAATGAAGCTGTCTCACTCTCTGCTGTGTCTGTAGCCAGGGCAGTAAGCAGATCTACATGGAGCTTGTGCTGTCATGTTGTACAGCTTTAGTTATGCAAACATTTCTTGGAGGCAGAGCTGTTCTGGAAGCAGAAATAATCTCCGTGGTTGAGTTAAACCTCCATGGGTGGACCATCCCCAAAAATCGCCGTTTTTCTGAATGAGTAGCAGACTGAAGCCAAGTGGAAAAGGCAAGAGGTAAGGGAGAGGCTAGATGGCATTATGAAGCCTGTTACTGCTGTTGCTTATTGAAAGAAATGGAATTTAAACACACCACAGTATTTTATCTAGGTTAGCTCATTAGCCTAATTGACCTTTCAAATGGGGTCCACCCTATATTCCCAAGGTCCTGTGTTCACTCCATGCAATGTTTTCAAACTACAGTCTGCCCAATGTTTCCTCAGTTTGGTCCCATGTTCCCTCAACATAAAAAAAGAAAAATGTCATTGGTATATCAACAGAAGTGCATGATCTGATGGCATGTGTTTTATAAATAATTTCTGAAAGGGTGTTTGCTTGCAGGGATATGCGCCCTTTGAAACTTGCCTCTTAAGCTGTGGTTATCCAGGTGAGCTAGTTTAGCATGTGAATACTGATAGCAAACAAAATGAATGACAAGACACCTGTGGCCCGGTGTATGGCAGGTCTTCTCTCTCAAAGTTCTCTGGACAGAGGTAAAGTCATATGGACGTACTGCAACACTGAAATGTCATAACAGTAAGTTACCACTAGCCACGGTGTTGTCAGAACATGCTTATGCAGCCTTTAAGGGGCAAATCTGGCAACACAACAGATCTGAGTGATGCAGTTGCGAAATGTATGGCCATTTAGACAACGAAGACAACGGCCTGAAAAATATTAGATTCAGTTACATCAGGGAATCCATCATATAAACCCTCCTGAAGAACAACATTTGTTTCAGAACATACATTACATTGTTCAACAGTGAAAGGGTAAGCATTTTATACATTTTAGGTGTGTGAGTGTGAGTGTGTGTGTGTACTGTTATTTATCTTTTGAGCAAAGTTCTTTCTTTGTCATTCCAGTTTGCCCGTTTGCAAACTTGCACTCTGAAAAGCTATGGTCCTTCGGCCTAATCTGCCCATTGAGGTTGAAAAATGTTTGTACATCTAAAACTCCAATCTGCTGCTTTCATATTCAGTTAGATATAATGTAAGGCTATTAATGTTCTTTTCGGTTGAGGCGGACGCTATTCCAGCTTCCATATGTTGTTCGGACTATTGATGAAATGTTCTTTGGAAGGCTGTTTCAAAATGTATTCACACTCTCAAACAGGCTTGTGTGCTGTGGATGAAACTAAGGGTCAGTCCCTTCGGTGTGCGACTTGAATTATTTTCAAACAGCAGTTCGGATCAGAAGGTCCAAAGTGATTGAGGCTGTTACAGGTAGGAAGAAATTCTGACAATTGTGCTCAGTTAGTATAATAGTATCATATTATAATGGAGGCTGATTTAATTCATTATGCCCATTCAATTAGGATGTTTGAAATTTGGATAATGAGGTTCCACTGTAATGGCTATTGAGTTTTAATTCTTCATTACAGAAGGAAGAGGAAGATTACTTTAATATTAAGTTAAATTTGTCTTTCACACACATAGAGCCCTGCAAATCCACATTTCATCAGAGCCTGCTGTGGAGCAGACTCTGCATCAGTTTGAGCTTCAGTATGTTGCTCCAGGGCAGTGTGCTAATGACAGTGCACTCACAACTGGAACACACTCCCACTGGTGCGCAAGTTTGCAGCAGCAGCTTTTGAGTTTTCCTCAGCCTTTGTACCTGGAGATCGTCCTGCCACGACATGCCAGCCATGCACACCATGGTTTCTGTTTTTTTTTTTTTTGTTTGGTTTTTTTTGGCATGGCTTTCGGCAATCAACACATTCTCACACCAGAGGCTCATTCAACTGAATTTCCCGAATTTCCCGCAGGATCAATAAAGTTTCTTTCGATCTATTGACCTTGAAATCTTTTAATTTGGAGGAAACTGTGGCTTCTGCAGACCGGATGCTGTCCTCTCTAACAGAGTTTGACAGAGAGTAAAATGACCAAATAATGATCCCCCATCTTTCTCTGCATACCAAACACACATTAAAATCATTCTGACCCCTATTAAATCAGAGAGATGAAATATATTTGAAGCTATTTATTAACATCAGTCGGAACTGATATCAAGTTGAAGCAATAACATCGCCATGCTGCAAAATAGAAACTCTTTGGCTTATGGATGAGGCTAATTAAGGCCTGCTGAGTTCTCATCTTTCTCATTCCCCATTCATTTGGCATATTAGCCGAAATACTCTAAAAAGTGTAATTACATTCATGTATCATTAATAGCGTATCTCAGCGTTATTTAGATGGAGAACAGAGAAATGTAGTTGTACCACACTGCGTGTTAGCCGATAGATTGCACATGAATCACACACATAATCTTTCAATAAAGTTATAAATACTTTAAATATTTGCCTAGAGGAGGAATATAGTGATGTACTAAGCTGTGGAAGATAATGGAATACCATTTTTCATCTTCCATTATTTGCATTTAAGAAAAAGAAGATCTTTTTTTGTTCTTGCAAAGCCAACCTTATCAAGGATTAAGGGATATGAATGCATTCAAATCTATGCTGCCTTCATACTTTGTATTCACGAGGCTGTTGGGCCAATAGCACTTTTTCACACATTTACCAATCACTGCAAGCAGTAAGCTGTGTTAGTTAGTATGGAGTAGAGCCTATCTGAGGCATGTGGGAGTCACTGTTGTCGCTGTTTCTTTTTTTTTTCTGTGGAATATCAATGAAGAAGCACTTCTCGTATGCCAATGAGAATTTTATGTTTGCATCCCTGCTCTAAATAAATCAATGCATTTTTTAAGGTAAATTCAGGGACATTGTGCAGGGCCACTGTGTATACAAGAAAAAAGACAAGCTAGAGAATACTGCATATCTGCACTGACACTGAACAGGAGTCATTTATAGCTCAACACTTAACAGAAGAATGGTCTGCTCACTCGGTATTACTGGAGGTGCTGTTTCAGGAATGTGCCTTAATCAGTCAACTTATTATGCTGACATGTTCTTGCAAGGTTGTACAATTGCAAATGACAAATATGACAACTTCTCCCCCAGGATCATATGTGCTACTAAATTGAAAAATTAACAAGCATGGGGAAAAAAGGAACATCATCTATGAAAAATAATTGAAAATGCCGAACCTGACTTTGAATCTTGAGTATTTGATTCTCGTGTGCTCCTTCCTCAGTCCTTTAGCTGGCATTGGCATTGGCTGGGATGAATTTATTTTCAGGAGCATGAGTGACAAAGTGACAGGCCTGCACGGCACCTCTCCTGTTTCCGTGATCGTGTCCTGGTGGCCCAGGCCTCGGATGAGAAACCAGAACCGCTTGCTGCTTGCTTCAACTCTCAGATCTACTCTATCACCAAGGTATATTGATCTCTATTGGATTCAGTCCACAACGCACTCTCACCTAACTCTAAGGTTAACCCCCAAAGGCACCTTAAGACTCTCTGAAGTTTATAGTGACTCTGCCAGGCAGGGAGAATGAATGAGCAATGGCTCATGCAGTGCCCAAAGGCAGCTTCAGCCCAGCAAAATCACAGTGCGGCACTTTCAAGTCCTGATTTCTGTTTTTTTCTGTTTTATTTTTTTCATTTCTCTTCATGAGACTCAGATGCTAGGCAAGGTTGAGAGTTGGGAGATTGGGGAAGAAATCATTTTCAGAGGTTGAGACAGTGTCAGGTAATGGGGATTTTGTTGACTGTAGCAGTTTATATGTTTTTGAGCGATGGAAAAGTTTGGGTGGAAAAAATAGTTATAGCAGTAGGATCAAGTTATAACTCAACGAAATGTGTATATTTCAGCTTCCTGCAGCTGATTATGCTTGTGTGATTGACTGTTAGATCTAAGTATGTTTTAGACACCAGGACATGGTTATGTGCAACACAGTCAATACAAGGCTTGCACAAGCAAAGCAAACACGTTCACAGAAAGAATCAGGTCTCTCTGTGTGTGTGTGTGTACGTGTGTGTGTACGTGTGTGTGCGTGCGTGTGTGTGTGCATATTCAGGTATGTGCACACACACCACATCACACTGTTTTGTAGTCAGGCAGAATATCTTAGCCTAGCGTTGTTATTACCATAACATTAGCATCATGTACATTATGTAGGCTATACTGCTCAGCAAAACACCGGAAAGAGGCAAAGATCGTGCTGAGACAGAAACACATACACAGACACACAAACACACATGCACCAGTGTTTACTGCTGCAGACCCCTGCTGTTCTTGTTTCAGTCAGATTCCTCGAGACGGCAAAGTATATTTGCTTATTAGAGACTGATATTGCTATATTCAGCAAGGCAAGGGCATTTTTTGGCAGAAACCAGAACAAATAAATCCCATTCATATGAAAAAGAAAATTTTTGAATTCATATCAAGATTACATATACTGACATGCCTGCAGCTTGGCTTTTCCCCTCCTTCTTAAAGTGATAATCAACAAGATTCATGTTTTTCTAGGTTTGTTAACGCCTTTGGTGAAGAGTAGCCATGACCTTGGTTTTTTGTACTACTATTGTGTTGGGCACTGGTCCAACATAATAATTAAGACACTGAACACATAAATTATAGCAAAACCCATGAGGCTAAAGGAAAAAGAGACATTTGCATTGCTTCTCAACTTGCAGTGATTTTCATCTTTGATAAGCTTGAAACATGAGGTTGCACCAGCACTTATTTCTTTGTTATCACAGCTCGACTACCCCTAGGTCTTCTATTCATTCCTACCAAGCTGCTGTTACAGGCTTTGGAGACATAAACTGCATTATTTCATGTGTGGCAGAAAAGTTTTGCCAGGAAAACCTACCTGACAGTTCAGAATAGCAAATGTTACAACTTTTAAGAAGGCTATAAGTTAAATCACTATTGTTATTTAAAGTGTAGCAGGATGTTGAACCTGTCAGAGACAAATAGTAGCAAAACAGACATGTATTTATGTATTTAGGGTGCGGATTATGACTGAGAGGAAATACAGATGATGGTTTCATATGAAATTGTCACTTCTGCCGCAGAGGGGACCGCATTTCTTTCTTTGAATATGTACAGTTAGACTGCAGAAAAAAAGAAAGAGACCAAAAAAACAACACTAATGTATGTATTGTTTATGCCGCTGTCAGGCAGCTAAGAATGCACATGTTTTGTTTGAAGATAGATACGAGCAGTCAAAACTTGTGTGGCAGCGCATTCTGCAGCTTTGGATTTTCTTTGTCTTGTCTGAATGTAGATATAAGACCACAACTAAAACTGCGGCATAGTCTGTGCATGGTGTGCGGCTGTATCTTCATACAGCTTTTTGTGGGTTTATGCTTCATATTGAGCTACCATTTGCAATCAGAGATTATAGTATCTTTTATAGTTTTCCCTTCCTGCACTTTGGGCTTGTCTCCCCATAGTGCTCAATGTGCAGTTGTAGCATTCACAGATACGGAAAGGCCCCTGCTGAGAACTAAACACAGCCGGCCTTTTCATTTCCTGTTTCTTCTCTTGGTTTTGTGGTGAACAAGGGACAAAGTTGGCAAGGGGGCGGCGTGCATGGAGTTTTACATGAAAACTTTCTTTCTTCTTCCCATGCTGCTTCTCTTTGACTAAATTATGTCATGAGTAGAGCTCATCTGAGCTGAGATTAATTGGGGTTTGTAGAGATATAGTATGCACAGAGAACAGTGGGTAATAAAGCTGCAGAACAAGACGGAGCAGTGCTGTGACTATTCTATCAACAGGGCACACAGTGTAGCTGAGCTGGATAAGTACAGAGGTGTAAACAGGGCCATGGGTGGAGCTCTACCCCCAACCGAACATCCACACCCTCATCCTGTGATGCAGAGGCTGAAGCTAGATTTACATCTGGGTTTACACAGAGGCTTGTTTCCCTTCAGGGCCCAGCAGTGTTGCCAGGGCCTGCTGTGCAGTGCTGAGCCATGCTGGGTAGGCCGGGGTAGGTGTCGGCGCAGACAGACTTTGTTCACACTGGGAGATCAGGCAGGCGCTGCTCTATAGCTACAGTTAATGGAGTGACACACAAACATTTGCATATGAAAGTGTGTACACACAGAGATAGATACACAACCTTACATTTGGATGAGCAAATGCGTGCATACTGCCTGCATGCGTACACACATCTTTCCTAGCTCACATATTAACACATGCATGCCTGTGCATGGACACACACACACGCACAAACACACACACACACACACACACATAAACTCCACATCCTGCCTCTGGCCCCCTCACTACTCGCATTGATCAGCACAGCGAGGGCTGTGCAACACAGCAAAATTGTCAGTGTTAATTTAACTCAGAGTGTAAAAATAAACAGCGTGTCAGTGTTTATGTAAGTCTGCAACTGTCTGAGTTAAGTTAACATTTTTGAGCACCCGACTCAAAGCCATATCAGCAGTGTGAATGGACAAACAACTCTCCAGTCAACACTGGTCAAACTCAGACTAATCGGCCCTGAAAAATTAACACTGGAAAGTCATAAAGGGAGGCTGGAAGCTTGCAGGCACAAAGCACACCAGACCAGACCAGAGCAGCTATCACCTCCCTCCCCTCCCTGCCTGTGTATGCATGGGTGGATTCCAATCGTGGATGAATATGGAACTCAGCTAAAGTTGATGGATGCCATTTGTCTTGGCAAGCAATCATACCTGCACCAGTATTTTCGGTCCCCTTCATTCTCTCTCTGCCTCTCAAGAGAGAAGTCAGTTAGCGTGATAAGTGATATTTATAGCCATGATGGCAGCTGGGGAGAGCATGCACAGCATAGCAAGGCAGGGACATATCAGGAGAGTGGACGATTCAAAGGCATCAGGGAATTGGGGCTTTGTTTTCATTAATTGCCTTCCTCGTTTCTCTCCCTCCCTCTCCGTCGCTGTGTGTTTCTCTCTTGCTGTCTCTGCCACCATCTCCCACATACAAACTCCTCTCCTCACATCTGGCTTGAAGGACAAATATATGGCCGGTTGCTGTTATCACTTTTCTGAAATATCTAGTCTGTTGAAAATATAAGAAAAGGTGCTTTCACTGCCAATGTGTTATCTTCTTCAGCTGTTAAGAGGGTGAATATTTTTAAGGTCAAGGGTGGCAAATCTACCTTGCCTACATTGATTTCTGAGTACAGCTGATGGCTGGTTTCCTTCCAATCAACAGCAATCATCACACCTGATTGAAGATGATAGATCGCCTACGATGAGGGTCAAATCATGATAACTTAAGGTATAATAATGATAATGGCTGGAGATCCTGAGGTGTTGCAGCACCATTGGCTGACCTTTAATCACCTGCTATGACTTGGAGGCACCGAGCAGCAGTAAATGTTTTTACTCGTTCCAGCAGAGCTAATTCAATTGGAACAGCCAAAGAGAAAAGGGGTTTTTGAAAGACTGCAGCACCTTGGAACAGCATCAAATGACAGGGTCAAAAGGAAAATGATAGAAATTGATTGGAATTAGTGTGAACTCACTGTGAAACATTTGACTCCATAATGAGAAATCCGCTGTTTGAAAAAATACAGGGACTTACACTCATGCCACAGTTTCTGACATAAATGTCAAAACATTTTGGAAAAGTGCAAATTATTAGCTGTTTCGTGACAGTTGCTTTCAGAGTCTTTATGAGGATAGAATCATCATTATTTCCTGACTACAGTGAGATACATTTCAAGGATTGAAACAAAAAAAAATGCTGTGCTCTAAATCATCAGGTAACTATAATTTTCAATGAACTTTAGATAAATGTATTATCATGGGGTCCATATTGTCGCCTGGGTTTATTTTGTGCAGTCCTAATCTGTAGTCCTGCCAGTAATTTAGCTCAGTAATGTTGGCAATGTTTGGCTTCACTGGTGCCTGAGAACGGCCCGTTTTCCCTCTATAATCAATTTGAGCGTTGATCATATTTGTATTTCTAGCCCTTCTCTATCTGCTTACACAGCATTACATATTGCTGGGTTTCATTATCAGGTGGGCAGCTAGCCGTGTCAGGGAATAAGAAGCGAAGGCTTGGCTAAGACAAACACTTGGAATGAGTTTGGATATCTTTTTTTCTCTAATAAGCATCTTCAGCCCTGCTGAGAGCTGTTTATAAAAACACAGCGCCATTCCCCATCTGTACATTAACTGGGCACAAACAGAACGCGATAAATTGGAAAGTATGTTTTCCCCCTCTTTTATGTATAATTATGTTTGTCAGTGGAATGATAGAGAAAGCAGGGATGAGGCGAGAGGCATATATCACATGAGCTGCAATAAACCACTGCTGTTAAACACTGTACTGTGTTCTTGTTAGACTCAACTGCCTGATACCTGATGACCTGATGACCTTGACAATGCAAAATGTCTGCATAGCTGTGTGTGTGCATGCAGTTGCGATCACCTAAAGTAGTTTGTATTCAGCCGCATCACCATTATGCCTATAGTAGGTCATACTTATCTGTGCAACACGTTTCTCATGTTACACACAGTTTAAGCCCCCCTCTGACACTGTTACCCAGAGGTACCTGCACTGAGTGCAATAGTAAATGGAAGCTTTTTTTTAGATGGCTGACAGTAAAAGGAACAAATAGTTAGGAGTGCAAAGTGTTAAAGCTGCAGAGCCCAGACTGTAGATGTAACAAATATCCCTGTGTCTCTCCCCTGCTGTGCTGTGCATTTTAATTGGCTACATCAATAGGTAGGAAAAGATGTGCTTTCCTCCAAGGGGCCAAAACCGGCCTTGGCTTCAGAAGTCCTGGGAGAGACAGTCCCTCTGTTCCCATCTGCTGACGGCTGAAACATTGTGCATCAAGAAGACAAAGCATGAGTACAATGTAGAACTATAAAGTGAACTTTTTTTCTCTAAAGCTAGACTATTTTGATATTTCCCAGTGTGAGGATTTTTTGAAAATAATTGTGTCATCAAAATGATCTTCACACGACTTGCATGTAAGCGAATGTATCTGCATAATCTTGATCTTGGCAATGGCAGTGTGTCTGGGCCACACACAGGTGTGTTTTATGACCACATGAGGCCGTGATCACGTAGGACTTGCTTAATCTGCTAAAACACGAAGCGTACTTGTGATCGTTTCTTGTAAACAAAGAGGGCACTGAACGCAAAGGAATGCGACATCATTCTCGTACTTGTCTGTCAAGCTAACAGGGACAAATATGTTGAAAATAAATGGGGTTGAGACAAAATAAGCAATGATTAATAGTCATTTATTTACTGAGAATGTTGCTAAACCTAACATCTACTCACTGGGAGAATATAACTAGGTCATCCCGTGTCATTTCACCAAATTTTCAAGACATCCCATGCACTTGGGTCTCAAAAAATTCTGAAAAATTCACCAGTGGTTCCTTATTTATCCAATAGGCACATTGTAAAATTTTAGTTTTCTCGGATGGATACTTTTTGAGAGTGAAGGCCCAAACATGGTCGACCACAAAGCCCGTGTAATTTTTTTTCCATTTTTGAGGGGCTGGCATGCCTACCAGTTATGATGTATGACTGATGTTTTTGTATATTCTGAGAGAGTTGGGAGAGGTGTATTACCGTACCAAATTTCAGTTTCTTATGTTGTGTAGTTCCTGAGATATTGACACCTGAAAATGGAGGAAAAACAAGGACGCGTGAAAATCGCACCAAAATCGACACGTAACCCCCTCACTAAATTGGCCATATCTCAAAAAGTATCCATCCATGCAAACTAAAATTTCACAATGTGCCTATTGGATAAATAAGGAACAACTGGTGAATTTTTCAGAATTTTCTGAGACCCAAGTGCGTGGGCAATTTGTTGAAATGACATGGAATGACCCAACTGTATGTCGAGCTAGGTGTTGCTGACCTGTGGCACAGCACAGCTGAAGCAGACATGTTCAGTTTGACACGCAGAGGAACGCCTGAAAACACGCCACATCCAAAAACACAGCTGAGTTCAAAAGTGCAGTCTTTATGATCACAGCCTTTGAGGCAATATGAGCTGTGATTTTTCCTGCAGTTTGGACTTCTTCCCGGCTCCATCTGCAGAGCTGGGAGTGACTAATTTCATTTACACACGTTATTGTAATTGAGTTACATTTTTTTGTGTGCCTCTACTTTCTCTGGGTATTTTTTTTCAGTATTTTACTTTTACTTTGATACATTTTTGCTTGAGTTTTGTCCTTCACTACATTTTAAGTCTCATCCATTAAAAAGAACAAATGAGAAATGACAAATTGTGGAACCTTTCACAATAAAAGCTCAGTCAGCAAAGATGAGAAGAGGAACCTGCGTCTGCTTTTTTGGTTCTACTTTTCAAATTTCAAAATTCCAATAATCCAGATGGCCAGTGGAAATGAGGACCATTTACACTCAACTGGCAAAATATATGGAAAAATGTAAGTGTGGGGAAAAGTGAGTTGGCCTGATGATGAGAACCATGTAGACTAAGCCATCATATTATGTGCTTAATCCACTCTTGTCAGTTGAGTCTACAGGGTCCCGGCTTCTGTCAACCCTCAGCAATTTTGCAGAATGCACCTTTAAAAGAATGTAATTTGGACTGCGATCTCTCTTTTTTTAACTGCATGGAAAAATCCACACCTAACACAGTTACTGCTCCCAGTACATTTTAAATGAGCTACTTTTTGCTTTTATGTTAGTACATCTTTACAGCATTACACTACTTAAGTAAAATATCAGCAAAGTAACGGTACTTCTACTTAGGTAACAGTTCGTAGTGCACTTTCCATCACTGTCCAACTGCCCTTTTTACTTCACTCTGCGACGTCTCCATTGACTTCAAAAACACAGCACTCACACACCCCACTCCCCTGGCTTCATACATCGCAGTAGAAGGTCAACAGGTGATGTTACACTCACTTTGACCACTATTTTTAGTGACATCTTTGTTTACTGTGATGTCTTTTCCTGTAGAAATTTCAGTCAGTGAAGTTGGCATTTTTGAAGGTGGAGTTCTTTTCTTTCTCCATTCAGCCACCTTCTCTCAGTTAGTCTAAATAAACTGCTGTTGCTGCTGCCAGAAACATAAAACACCTCAATTCTCCAGAGGATTATTTCGAGGAAAGACCTAGCTGACACCGGGTGTTTGGAACTGCAAAACTAAAAGCTTTTATGAACTGAGAATGGGTTGAATCACTACTGTGTTATATCAGTTGGTGATATTGAGTAGCAAACTGGACCACAATTCAGCCTTGGGCAGAAAATACAGAAGATGATTGCAGTGTAAAGATGATATTATGAGGATATAAGAGAATACAACATTATCACAACCAGTTAGAGCTCAGTCTGCCAAATCTGCACACACACAGACACAGAGTGCACTTTTTTCATGTGCCAGATGTTGGAAATTCTTTATATGAGAAAACATTTCACAGCTACTTCTTTCTATGATGATACTGTGTTTTCCTGTTTCCTCACTGTGGTTCCTGCTGTATGAGTGTAAAGTGGTCTTTGGCATAGTAACCTGGGGCTGAGAGACACTATCCTTAACCGAGAGCCAGTGTGTGTGTACCTGCAAACTGTGTCCTTGACGCAGACGCTGAAGTCCTTCCCGCCTCAGGCATGCTGCTCCTGATTGCCCCTTGCACTCTTATCCCTCTGGTGAAATACATTAATATATGCTTCCCAAAGGGATACGCAAAGAAATTGCATGTCCCTTTGGGAAGGTAATTACACTGTGTTTAATATGGCAATTTGAAGTGCTATAAAAATTCTCCTTAGCATCAAGTCTCCGCTGCTTCTCGACTGATTTCATCTGTATTCTGTGCAAGTCATTGAATCCAGAGGGTTTATCTCACATACAGAGCCAAGATGTCTGTTCATTTGCTGAGTCACACAGGTTTCTTATTCCGCATATTTTCCAATTGAAAGTATTCTTTTGTAGTGTACAGATTTCATCGGAGGCTTGTTCTCATGCTTGTGCTTTCACTTTTTTTTTGGCATTTCTGCTTTATATGACAGCCACAGTAGAGAGAGACAGGAAAGGCAGGGGAGAGAGAGGGGGATGACATGTAGCAAATGGCCTGGGGTCAGATTCGAACGCAGGATGCTGCAGTCAGGACTCAACCTTAACCAGTGGTACGTGCTCTTATCTGGTGAGCTGCCGAGGTGCCCTGTGCTTCCACATATTTAGTCAATCCTGAAATGAGGCAGGTTTTATTAAGAGCCAAATGACTCTTAGCTGCATTTGAAAAGACATGGTAAGTGCTATAAAGGTAAAAGACTGCACATAAACCAGAGCTGGTACTCATTCCAAAGCATTCTAAATATCCCATGCTAAGCTACTGTACAATAATCATTAAATCAGTTATAATGATTACTGATAAACCACCAAACCACCAAACTACACGCAGCGCGTTGGCTTAATTAAGATGGTCATCACTTTGAGAGTGCTGTTGAAACATACAAATGAGATCTTCCCCGCGTTTCCACATGCACAGTCACTGTCTGGGCTAAAGAACGAGTGGAGGCACAAATAATTACAGTATAGGACAAAACATACTTTCCGGCATCACTCTCTTTTCTGATTGTCATCAGAACAGCACTTTCCTCACCAATACTGTCATACATGTCATTGCAGCTGTTTGTAAAAATATTAATTTTCCATAGAACCACTGAAATACTAGCAACCAATTACCATGTCAGCTTCATACTGACACAGTGTCTCCAAGTACAGAAAAATGAGCTGATGTCAGATGTGACAGTTTTTATTTTATAGAAGAATCCAGGAGAGAGAGAAAAAAGTAAGCACTTTCCCATTTCAAAGGCCATCAGAGACACAAAAAGTAATATTGCAAAAGTTGTTTTCAAAACAGCAGATATGTACAAGACACCTGGTGATCTGGGAGGTCTCTAAGAAGAGGCACTTCTCCCTTCCTCTCCATAACCCTCTCTGACTGACTATCTGCACTCCCTGTTTTTTCACACCGTCTGATGGCTTGTGATGACTGAGGAGGCGTGAAGCAGATGCCACTCAGAGGACAGAGCACCGCTGCTTGATGCAATAACTCATGCAAGGGGTGTGACCTCAGTTGGTGATGGCAGCGGGTCTTGCACTGACTGACAAATATACTCAGCAGAGCAACACTGCAAAATACAACCTACCCAAAGGCACACGACTTAGGTGTCATTCAAGTTCATGCATTGTGAGGACAAGTCTGCACTTCAGTTAGATTTCTTGACTGTGACCAAGACTAGATTAAGGGATGATACTTACCAATATCTGTTATCCACAGCTGTTTGTAGGCTACATTTTGGTTTATTAAGACCCTATATTTGGCCAAAGGCAAGGGGTGCAAGTTTGTGATTTCCATTTGCTGCCTCTAATTTCAGGGATGCGATGTACATTTTCCAAGGACTGCACAATTACACACACCACATCCACTGTGGGTGCTTTGTCCAAAGGCCTGGTTCACCCAAAACACACACACACACACACACACACACACACACACACACACACACACACACACACACACACACACACATG
>OMLB01020832.1:0-24473 GCA_900302555.1 Myripristis jacobus
AGGGGGTGTTACAACAATAAAGCAATGTCATCTTGTTTCTATGCCCTGATCAATACTCAAAGTTCATCCAGTTTACAAAATGTAAGTGCATACGTCTCTATAAGTAGCTGTGTGACTGAAGCAGGTCTTTTGCACTGACTAATATTAATGGGGAAAAAAACATGCACCTTGCTTTGCATGAGAAGCAAATGTAAAAAAAAACAAATGGGATTGGAGAGGCACAGACAGATAGAGAAAGTATGAGAGGGGGAGTGAACTGAAGAGAGTGAGACAAGGATAAGAAGAGAAGAAAGGGAGACAGGAGGAGGAGAGGTTATTTAATGTAATATGCCTCTCAGAGAGCATGGCAGCAGCTAACTACATCTATCAGAGTTCAGAGAGTGAACACAGACAAGAGATGAGGTTGAGAGAGAAACAGGAGAAAGATGAGAAGAGAGGAGGGAAACAGGGAAAAGAGGAATTCAGGTAAAAGAAAGAAAGCAAGAGACAAAGAAAGAGAGAAACGGAGCATTAAGCATAAAAGGAAATAGAAAAAGAGTGAAAAAAGCAAATGGAGTTATTTGGATCTCAGATTCCTAAAGATCATGACAGAGGTTAAATTTATCTGGCAGGTTTCACAGAGACAACACAGACAGCAAAACATGGACTCCTCTTAGAAACAGTCATTGTTCCACTGAACGTTATCTGAAATTCCTGCGTTTTCTGTTTGGAAAGGAGAGCTGAATTGGCTCTGGGCAATGGAAAAACATATCACCTTGCAATAAGGCCTTCCAGAAATGTATCAATCTATGTGCAAAGGTCCAACAGGCTTGTGGGCAGTAGGGTTAAGGTTGACCTACTAGATTTTGCTTCAGAATGAGCTGTTGTACTGGCAGGAATACATGGATGGACGAACGTCTGGTTTCTCAGACTAGAAATTAGTTTGGCCCTTATTAATCTAAGGAAGGTCTGACACACTCTGCAATAAAGCATTCAAAGGCTGCACTCATCTGTGTATAAAAGCCAAAACAAATGAGTCATTCTAAATTGACTGTTGGCATGAAAGAAAAGCAAAGTATTATTTATTATTAGGACACTGGAGTCATGTTAAGACCTGTGTTGACAAAAAGCCACAGTATATAATCATCTGTGTCTTTCAGGCTTCAGCACAGGCTTGAAAAATACAACCTGGTCTGTGATCGTGAAGGTTGGACCTGAATCTGTGTTTCTGAACATAGTATTACACAGCAGCGGAGACACAGGAACACAGCAAACGCAGGAACGGAGACATGATTCTTCAGTCTGGGTGTTGGAAGTATGCTTTGGCAAAACAGCAAAATTCCAAGGCCCGCCAAATTAATGACTGCTTGCAAAAGTCACAGAAAGCCTTGCGTGATCATAGACAGGGGCGCCGCCAGGGATTTTGGGCCCCATGAAAAGAAATCTTATTGGGCCCTTGTATAGCCGGCCAATAGGCAAACCTTTTTATTTCAGGCCTTTCAAGGGCCCCCTCCGCCATTGTGGCCCTGGGTGATCAGTCCCGCTTTTCTCCCCACTACGACGCCCCTGATCATAGAGGACACGGCCAATACCTTGGACTTCACTCCTATTGCACTGAGATGGAGGAAAATGTTTAACTAGGAAAAACCACAACAAAATGCTGCATCTTCCACATTAATTCTTCAGTTCTTGTCATCTCTGAGCATAAAAACATCAGTGGACCACAAAAAAGGGATGTTCTACAAAAAATGTGTTCTATATGTTTGCCAGTGACAAAATAAACTGCCAGGTTGCCGTACATGGTACACATGAATTGCACCTCTCAAATCTAGGGATGTATCGATACAGACACTGATATGGGTAGTGGTGCTGATATTGGGCTAAAATGGAGTATTTACCCAAGACAAATATCTGATACCAGAAGTCCTGAGCAGCATATCAACACAAACTGTCTTTATTTCTACATTCTGGGCAAACAGTGGCCTGGGTGTCTGTCATGGTGGGAAACAAAGACTTTCAGTTATTTTGCCAAATATCCAACTGGTATCAAAAAAGTATTATAAGTGCATCCCTGCTCAAGTCTATCCTCACCGTCGGTCTGGTAGTTGAGGGCCACCAGCTGGATTCCATGCAGCCAGAAAGGCAGCGGGTTCGGGTTTGTTGAGTCTATCCTGGTGGCGGCCGGGTACGTCCTGAGCAGCTGGCAGACCGTGTGCTGAATCAGTTTCTGTGAGTAGCGGCGGCACAGGCGCTTGGCGGCGTTCTCGTTGACGGAGGAGATGTGGTAGCATTTGGGCGTGCGGATGATGGCGCTGAGGGAGGTGGGGGCACTGAGGACGGGAGACGTCTGCTGCTCGTCCCAGCTCAGCCGCAGACACTCGGCACCACCTGGGAGCAAGGAGGACAGAGCGTTTTTGAGATTTGCACATCTATTTACTCTAAATAATGAGTTACTGAGTTCTCGTCTCCTTCGTGGTTTCCGGTAAATTAGGGAACGCAAATGGATTTTTTATATCATACACTTTCATGGCTTCATTAGTTAAGAAATGTGCTCATTGCACACATTAGACCATTGGACGACAAAAAATAACTTTTGTTCATCTTAATTTATGGAGTGGTTTGCTGTGTTCTAACTTATTTGTTTAGGCTCTAACACTGCAGTGGATGAAAGTTCATAGCAGCTGATATAATTAATCAAAACAAGAAAGTATTTTAATCTTTCTGTGGTGCACATTTAGGTCCCAAAACAAGATTTTGAGAATCCAAGTGTCTGACCAAAGTCCATCATCATGCTCTTGGAGTGGTGCCGCCCCAGGACTAACAGTGTGCGATCACTTGAGGAGTGGAAATGTTAACTGTGTTTTTCCCACGAAGGAGTCAGGGGTTTCAAGGCCTATGTGGGTGTCCTGTTTGGGTTTGTTTCCACTGGATCACAAGACCTCTTTCCCAAATGCAAAATGCACACATCTTTATATACATAAATGGGCGCGCACACACACAGGCATACACACTCTCTCCTTCACTCACCTCTTACATTCACATTTTAAATTCTCTCTCAAACAAACACAAAGATCCACTCTGATTTTTTTCATGCACTTCTACTCCATTTTTATTTGTTTGTTTCTCACACATGCCGACTTATTAAAACACACACCACTCTGTGGCCCTGCATACCTTTCCCAGGGGCGCGACTCTGGGTCGCAGCCTCCCCTGGTGTGCTGCCGCGAGCGGGAGCCGTGCCAAATATGGACTTCCTGCTCTTCCCCCGGTCCTTCCCTCTGCTGGAGCCTGCCGGAGACAGCGTGGACAGGCCTGGGAGACAACATGCAATATTTATGATACACAGACGAGACAGCACAGCGCTGACATCACCAGCGTATTTTCTGTAAGCATCTCTCACTCTGTTTCTCTTCCTGCCAGCTTCTCCCCCTTCTTCCCTTCATTAGTTCATTCATTGCTTTTTGTTCTTCCGTCCTGCTCAAAAGGAAATGAACTTGGGGAAGCTGATTTTCATTTGGGTATTAATTTATAGCTCCTAATTTATTCCGTTGTGTAATTAAAGATGCTACAAGTAGCAATTTGTATTTATCAAAATTAAGATCACATTTCCCAGAAACCCTGTTACTTTCTGTAAGAGAGGATGTTGCCACTTGTCTCTCCACCCCCTTCCTGGCATTTCTCCACATTCATTTGTTTTCAAGAGCAAGAAGAAGGACAAGAGCTGAAAACAGCCATTGATAACAGCAAGTATGAATTCCAATGAAGTAAAGTAAAATTAAGCTGAAACAAGGCAGTTTGCAGAGCTGAGCTAGAATAATAGTAGCCTGGCACTACTATGTCTGGACGGCTCCGTCCATTTGGCAATCTGTTGTTTTGTTAAATGGCTCTGAATGAATGTGCAATACCCCTCATTTTGCTATTCCATCAGCCGTGATTGTGATTCATTTCCTTCAAATTGATGATTTGCAACCAGTGTCCAGCATGAAAGGTGCAGTCCTCTCATCATTTGCATAATAAGTCAAGATCAAAAGCCTTTCTAGACTCTAGAAAGTCTCCAGAGCTGGAATAACAGTATGTATGACTAGCAAAGTAAAAACATTTTGCGCCACAAAACAATTCCCTTTTGTGTCGTTAATCACTTCAGAGGAATTTACATGAAACCTGGGGCAAGCGATCTAAAATGCAGCACAGAGGCAGTGTTCTCACTTATGATCAGCTGCTGATGTTTGTTAGGAGTCAGTATAATAATGTATCAAAATTAATGCCTTGCTGATGCTGAAATGCTACATGTAAAACTTTAAATAGTGTTTATTTCTAAATATCTCTCATTCCGTGTTTGATCCCATCTCACACATCTTCCCTGTTTTTCCTTCTCCGTCTGTCTCCTCACTGCCCCCTCCCCTCCGGCTCACCCTATCACTTCCTCTCTATCTTTCTCTCTTGTCCCTCTCCTGACCTGCTTCCTCTTTCTCAGATCTCAGGTCCCTGGAAACAGTAAACAAATAAAGTACAAGTGGAAACACAAGCGGGTTTATAAGGGCAGATGTCATGTAAAGAAAAGAGACGAGACAAGAAGAGAAGAGGATATTTCAGGGAGGGAAAGAGCAGAGATGAGAGGATATTTAAGGGCAAAAAGGACATTTTGGATACAGGGTGGTATGGGATAAAGATGGATATGAGAAATATGAGAAATTTTAAAAGGGTAGGGGAGGCACAGATTCAAACATCCCAAACTGCTTAAAATACTCCCAGGGGAAGACAAATTAAAATACCCCAGAGATTTTAATTTGATGGCAAAAAAACCTCATGGCATTGGAGAAGCATGTTTTTAATGTGAAAAAATGAAAGCGGGATAACTGTTTGAGAAAAACAGAAACTAGTTTGTGTGTGTGTGTGCGTGTGTGTGAATGAAATTGAGACAAGCATCAAGACACTTCCTACCAGGGAACTTGACGGCCTGGCAGTAGATGATGAGGTCAGACAGCTCTTGGGCAATCTGACGACTCTCCTTCTTGTTCTGAGGGAGGTAAAACTCCTCGCCCAGCTCCATGTCAAACACCTACAGATTCAGGCAGAAACCAAACATGCAAACACATAAGGTATCCTCTTGATCATGACTGGATCTGAGGTTTAACTTCACAGTTTTAACTTATCAGGAAGAAGATAAGCTCAGTAGGGAGAAGGAGCCTAGCAGGGATGCCCGCTCACTCCCATCATCAAATTGAAATTGAGTCTATCACAATAACATCACACCCAACATATCTGGGTGTCTCTGCTGTTATCAGACAGTGAAATTGTAAGAATTTAATAACTTTGCAATGTTAACAGGCAAGCAAAACCATAACAATCAACGTAACGGTCACATACTTGCTCCAGAACAGACTATGCATCCATAAATGGCCAGGCCAGCTGTTAAAATGCCCTTGAGCAAGACACTCACCACTACCTTCTCTTTCATTGTAAATTGTGGCATGTTAAATAACTAAAATTTAAATGTAAAATGTATTCAGTGATGCAATTTGGTTTCCCTACCTTTCCTTTGCTTTGGGTAGTACTGTCGGACTTCTTCATCCGCTTGGGCATCTCATCAGCAGGTTGCTCTTCCTTGTCTGCTGAGCTCTTCCCCTCTGGCTTGTCATCCAGGATGTTATCTGTATAGACAATATAGAGCTATCGATTAGAAACACAAACAACCAGTACAGTGGATTCAGACAAATAGATTTGAGTTAAGCTGCTCAATGGCCACAAGTAGAAGACTAGACAATGCCAGAACTGCAGCAGGGTGTCACTCATACATCTCCAGAAACATTGATGAATGAGGGTTAAAAAAAAACAAAAAACTGAAAAACCAAACTAAATATAGCACAAATATATGTACTATATATGTAAAGACTATAAAAAATAGGCTTATATGGTAACATGGCATGTTTTGTGGTAGGTATGCTAATTTTCACAGAAGTGAATGAATTGTAATACAACATAGTGGTCCTTTATGACTTTTTTTTGTTTGTTTTCAGGGGACTTTTATTTTGTAATCACTTTCCATATCACAGCTCATCTCAAATGGGAGGAAACCTCTGAGCAGGCTGGAACAATCAAAGCATGATTATAAAGGGAAACTACCAGCAGTTATCTGTGATTAGTGGACCCCATGTCCCTGCCTGCCCGCAAAGCTATTGAGCAAGCGAAAGCCTACAGCGGCCCCTCCTCCCGGTTCAAGGCGATGTCCGTCAGCTGTAAAACAGGAGCAACTGCAGGGAGTTTTCCCCTTTGCTCTCATTCCTCCCACACATTCATCATAGCCAAAACTAAAGACGGAAATATATCATCTTCAAAATACAGAGGCATTTTATCACACAACAATTTCTGAAATTTGGAGTCACTTTTTGAGAATGGGGTTTGGCAACAGTGTTCGCAAACCACAAGAGTAAGCTGGGACTGGACTGTGACTGGAAGTGGACTATAAATGGACCTGGGGGTACTCAAGGATTTGTACATACTTGCCAACCGATGTTGACTACTTAAACATCTATGGCAAAAAGGAGAAAGTGAAGGATAGGGAACATAACAGAAGCCATTTATGACGGTTGGATGAGAGTGGGGGTTTTGGAAAGGCTTGTGAATATGGGCAAAATACTGGGACAAGCAGAGGGCAGGGATTAGAAGAAAGTTGTGTTGGGACTGGGACTGGGACAGGGTAGTTTCCCCTGGTCTGTTGTTTCGTGTAGGGGCAGCACAGGGCCTGAGAAACCAGATGGCTTTGTTTTGTTTCCCTGATGAGCCTGCCCAGCCACTGGCGAGGTCACAGACAAATACAGTACAGAGGGAGGGGGAAGAAGGGAGGTGATGTGTTTACAGTAAAGTATATCCCTCTATATGTGTTTGTGTGAGAAAGAGAAATCATTCATGCTGACATTATATTGTTAACAGTGCACATAATGAACAAAAATTACTGTTACACAGATTGTATTTGTCTGTCACTAGAAGACCATGAAGATGTCCCTTCCTAAGCTGCCTCTAACCTGCATGTATATATTTTCATTTTCTAAATAATCCCACTTAGGGCGGAGGAACAGTGTAGCGGATGTGGCAGAAATCATGAAAAAGCACAACTTCTAAAATGCATACTGCGTATCAAACCAGCTGCAGACAAAACTTTTATCCTTTAGCTGCAAGTAGTTAAGCCAGCACATAAAGACAAATCAGAAGCAGGTCAAACACACAGATAGAGGCAAACAGCACAAGCTCAACGTGTCTGAGAAAAATCAATCAAGAGCCAGGTTCCTCTCACCCTGTTTCAGTTGTTCACAACATCCTCACTTCAGTGGACAAAAAGCAGTTTTAGACCTGTGCACTTCTTTTCTCATAATGGTGAGAAAACAAGTGTACACCATAACAAGCACTCGTCATGTAGTTTACCATTTATTGCTTGCAGTGTCCATTAACATATATTTGAATTGCAAACAGTCCAGATTGTCAGAGCCTTATCACTGAATGTAAATTAGACAAGGGAATAAATCAGCATGACTAAAGGCCATACAACAGTTTGACATAAGCAAAGCCAGGACTGAGTATCGCCGCCACAGAACTTGACTTGACGTAACTGAAGACGTGACACTCAAAAATGTGGAGACAGATTCTTGATTTGATGTTTCCGAACCCTTTTTATCTAAGGGATTTCTGGGTTTCTTGGATTCAGTATATGAACAGCCGGAAGAGAAGTGTGTAGTTAAGTCTTCAGTCTGCTGAGACCCCAGCACTTCTGGAGTCATTTTAAACATCAATTATGTTTTATTACATTGCAACAAAGAAAATCAAGAATCTAAGCATTTTGAAGAGGTGGTTACCACACATAGAAGCTATTGCACATACACACAGCAAATAGCCAGCAGCTATTACGCAGCCCTGAGTAAGAGTCAGTATGTGTAATACAGCAAAGATGCAGATCACTAGCACAAGTGTGCACACCAGTGTTTCACCTATATTTTTTCAGTGGTAGTAGGCTACAACATCAGGAAAATAAGACGCACTACTTCCCTCTTACATAAATCATTGTCTAACATTAGCATTTTCAGGTATCCAGGTAAGGACTATTGCTCTAACTTCTGGCGCTAAATCAGAGACAAACTTAGAACCCAAAATACAATTATTCCCACCACCACTGTGATACAAAATTATAGGGAAACACTGTTTCACAGCGAGGTGCATCAAAGCCATGCATTTACCTTCCAGGCCATAAGAGGCAGTAGATGCTGTGAGGACATCAGCTAAATAGGAAACAGCCAAGATAAAAGAGGGGAGGAAGTGAGAAGAAAATATACAATAAAATCTACAGCAGGATTTGTGGAGGTGTGATGGGGTTAAACGGAGAGGAAGAATAAAGACGTGAAGGGAAACTTTACCACCGGTTAGATTCCTATCAAAATGTTAATTATTAAATAAGCAAAATAAAAAACAAAATGGTGACATGGCAAGTTGGCAAATGTAAGCAACCACTAACATTGATTATGCATTTATAGTATACACTATGCCGAAATCTACAGATATTTCTTTGATTTGTATGCTATTTTTGCCTGAAATTTCACATAAATTCTGTACATCTGTGAATTTGAGTATGTACTACCACTAAAAATATGTCTGTCAACATGAGAAGAAATGTCATGGATTCCAGTTCACACTGTTTTTTCAACTGATATACGTTGTGGTCTTGACACACGCAACATCAACTAGCAAATCTACTGCCGTCATCCTTACCATCTGACAGAGACTCATAGTCATAATCATACTCGTCTTCCTCCTCCTCCTCTTCCTCATTTGCATGGCTGCCAGGCGAAGTTACCCCTGGTGATCCGTTGCTTGCCTGAGCCTGCATGTGGGCCAGCTGATGAGCCTGTGGACAGATGGGAACCATGCGACAAGAGAGAGAAAGAGAGAGTTGGAGATGAAGACGGTATGTGGTAGAGAGAACCTGAGACAGAAAGAGCAGCATTAAGTACATGAGTAAAAGTGCATATGTGGGAGACTAATATTTACAAAGATATATCTGCAACTTTATCCATATCTATCCCTTATCTGTAAACATCTGGCGTCTTAACTGCAGAAAATCTAGTGTGTATATGTTATAAACTATAAACTACATAAACTGAGAATGGTGTGGTGCGTATGCGGGGACCCTAGCATATTTCACACAAGTACATACATGTGTCTTACACTGACTTTCACTTTGAGTACATACATTGCATGTTGTCATCAATCAGAGGTGCATGGCTCTACTACAGCCAAGGTCCTACTGGGGACAGCTCATACTAAACAGTCTCTGCACTCAGAGGTATCTGTAAGGCACTTTAAAGGATGCTGCATGTTCAATATGTGTGCATGTTCCTGTCGGGTTGTGTATTGCATGTCTCTCTCGTTCTCTGACCTTCTGTTTGAGAATGTCCACAGGCGCCTGGTGGGCTTTCAGCTTCTTGTTCTTTAGGAGGATCCTCCCCCGCAGCTGTAACGGCGATGGCAGGAGGGGGTCATCGCTGAAGTCGCTCTCAAAGAGGAAACGTGTCACCAGACGTTCCCCGAACACCGTCTGGTAAACAAATACCCAAACATGATGGACAGAGATCAAGAAATGATGCTTTGAGAGTGCACAGTGGAGTCCAGAATGTAATGGAGGAGATAGGAGAGCAAAGTCAGGTCAGCTAAGTTCATAGAGACTGCATTCAAAAGCATCAGAGGAATCTCCAACTGGGGAAAATGAAAATGCCTTTATCTTAACAAAACTACATCACAAATAAACAAGCCCATGGTGACGTACGCTGGCCGGACGAATAGCCAAGATAGAAAAGAAAAAAACTTTCTGAACATGAAAGACATTTCTTTATCACACCATTCAGGAGTCAATCTCCAAGGAGAAAGGAACGCTGGGAAGCTTTGTGAGATGAAAGAGCAAAGATATTCCATGATGTAGCAGTCATGCCCAGATGTACTTGGCCTAGGCAACCTCAAAAAAAAAAAAAAAAAAAAAAAAAAAAAAAAAAGTAAAGAATCATGGCAGCGTAAAGATGAGGAAAAAGTCAGACTGGCAGACTGTTGGTTTCAATGCTCAGAGCAACTGAGCGAATTAAGGAAAATGAATAAGTCGTGCTCTAGCCTCCCTCAACAACAGCTGTTCAGGTGCCTTTGAGGAAGCCACTTAACAGCTCAGTGATTAGCAGCAGGATACTGCACAACAGTGGTAGAAAGGTACAAGTGTTTCTGTAAACTGGATGAAAGCTGAAAACTGTCAAGTATTTTATTCCACCATTTCACTGTTGTGATTTTTCCTTTGTGATTTTAACCAAGCGAGAGGCACAAGCTCAATCAGGACTATGGACTCATGTGGACAGCAAAGAAGTTTCACATTACATCGATTTGCTGGCGACCTATTTCCACGTGCTGCCAAAGTCCACAAGGGTAATCAAAATAAATTTTGAGTATACTAGTTCAGAATGATTTGAAATAAAATACCAGTAAATTCAGAGACAGATTAAGCAGAACTGGATGTTTGATGTTTCATAATAAGTTGGCAAACCAAAAAGCTGTAGCCTATTTATACACCCATAAGTAATATGAATTCAGGGCAGATAGACACGGCTTGCCGCCATTCCATGCAGTAAGTGGTTCCAAATGAAACTTCTCCCTGTCGAGGGCTGTGGACTATGCCGAGTATCTGTGTTAGCGTCTTTGGAAAGAGCTGCTCCTGTTGAGTTTTTTCACATGTAAATGTTTGATGGTTTGAGTTCAGCAGAAGCGTACTCATCTAGTCCCACTGTTTTGGAGTGAAGGGAGACGGCGAAGCAGGAAACCCAAATCACACAGAAACTATCTGGATGGACAGACTGCTCTAGCTAGAAGTGGGAAAATATTTTTTGTATTGTGGATTAACTTAATGTTCCTTAAATGTGTTGACTGTTTCTGTGTATTGTTACTGTGTCTGGTAATATGCAGTATCTGCAGTAACCATCTTACCTTGAAGATCTCAGCCATCTTGCGTTGCTGAGGAAGAGAGCAGTGGTTCTCTATGGACAGCATGACGGGCATGTCAGAATTGACAAATGCAGCCCGGTTGATTGCTTCTACCACATCCTAGAGAAACAAAGTGCATGGGGAAGATACATGCAAATTTAAGATAAAATACATCTGATATTAGGTGTGTCACACCAAACCTTCTCACAGATATAGCGCTGCTGAGTGGAAAAGCACTGGAAACAAATATTTAGACCATGTAACACTAAATTCCTGCATTTAGACCAGTAATACTTAAATTCTTTGAAACAGCATTACAAGTCAAATATGTGACATAAAACTCTCCATTATAACCAATACTAATTTGATTTAGTGTATCAAATAAAATACAGGTGTTCTAAGGCTTGATGTTGTCCAAAGTCTGATTACATAAAATAAATAACAGCAATATGACCCTCTACAGCAACCATAGCAGGTGAACAGGAGTTGGCTGATGCGTCCTCTAAAAATTCACATTTGTTTATCAAACCAGTCCATTTAGTATTGGTACTGAGGTGAATTATTCCATGGGGAGAGCAAATTTCTGTTGGTGTGCACTGTACAATCACAGATGAAAGCTGTGCATGTCTAGAATTAAAGGTATTGACAATGCTTTTACGTGTGTTAATGCATGTGTGTGCAGTAATTTCTTTTACAAACCCAGTGGTGCATTTGTGTGTTTTTAAATGAAGAAACAAAATGTCACTAGCCATTCACTGGATTCATATACTAGTGAACTTAAAGGAGCATTTATTCTTCAACGTTTTTAGGTACATATTTCATTTTTGAGTGAATTTTCTTATCCATTTCCAACCTTGAAGGGTATCTTGGTGGTGAGGGTGTGTCCATGGTAGATAACTGGCATGCCGTCGTCTCCATCCCAGCAATCCAACTCGACACTCCTACAGCCTTGCAGCAACACCTACAGTAACCAGGCAACCAGGTCATCTCCTCATGAGACAAGAACTTGGAGGAGCAAAACTGGAGTTGTGTGCTCAAAAATAATGGAATATTGGAAAACGACAAGAACTCACATCTTAACTGAAGGAGGAGCTGACTCACCTGACTGTACAGTTCAACAGAGGACTCTCCTTTGAGCTGGTGTCCAGTCAGGTAGGTGTTGTGAGAGGACTCGATGTAATAGTAGGACAGAGGGTGCTGCAGCTCCTCCGGGTTCACCTGCGACTCCTCGTTACGAGACGCAAAGTTCTCCTTGTCCATCAGGTACCTGGCAACGGGAGACGGATGGTTAGACTGCAGATCAACCACGACAGAACTTCACCTCATTGTCCTCATTTTCACAATTTAATGTGATAATGGGATGCATGTATGTCAGTCCACTGAATGTATCCCCACTGAATAGTCAAAGGTGGAACTATCAAACGCCAACTGAAGTAGATGTTTCAACAGTTTTAATGTCACATAATCTCTTCTCACCAAGAAAACCTATTGTCTATTGTTTTGTGATAATACTGTGGATTGCAGTCACTGTTGATATGAGTTACTGAATTCAATATTGTTTAATTCTATCATTCTATTTCAGTGTAGACAGGCATTTCAATATTCTATAGATGCTTGATATTATTTGACACTGATGAAGATGGTAGTTGTTATCATAATACCTCGCAAAGCCTTCAAATGACATCCAGCCCATCTGTCGCATGCTTGATGAGGGCTCAAATTTCTGTAGGACAAAACACAAAGACGTGACTATTCATCAACATTATAGATCAACTGCCCTTTTTATCCTCCCTGTGGAGGGGAAAAATACCTCCCTTACCACCCATCCATCATCTATTCATCAATACATTCAACTACATCAATCATCTACTTGTCTCCCTCCCGACCTACATGGCTTGTTTGCTCTCCTTTCATCAGTCCATCTAGTTCAGGACTAATGCTTTTTTAAGTGCTTAAAAATAAATAAAAGGGCATTAGTACAGATAACACGTTTTAAAATATGAGATAACCTCTCCATTTCCTTTCACTCACTTCCAGCTTCCATTAATTAACCTTGTGTCTCAAATACAAGCTGAGAGTATGTCCCATACTCTCTACCACCCCTCAGCTTTGCTTTAATCCACCCATTGCTCCATCATCCAATCTAGCTTCCTCGTCTGTACTACCTTCTTTCATTAATCTATTCATCCTACCTGTATAATACTGAGGATCTCATCGTAGCTCAGGTGTTCCCTCTGACAGTTGACAAGGAAATCATTGAGCTGAGGGATGGCCAATCCCAAAACGCCTAGTGATGCATTCTCCACCCCTGTCCCATTGGTCACGATGCTAGCCGCCGCGATGGCGTCTGAGATCTGCTTCTGGTTGTCGGACATCTGCTGCCTCGTCCGGATGAACAGGCCCAGATCAGAACCGTTACGGGTTAACAAATCTAGAGAGGGGAGGGAGGCAGAGAACTTGGGTGAGAGGAGAAAACAAAAAAGAGAAAAGGCAGTGTATGTGTGGATGTAACTCTGTGTGTTTGTACCGAGGTCTGGCTGTAGTCCTGTGTCCTTGTCGTCTATCCTGAGGTTGGTGTAGAGAGGAGGCGACTCTGGACTTGAGCGACTGCAGGGGACAGCGAAGGTATCAAACAGCTCCTTAAGGTCCTTCCTACTGCGGATACTGGGGAGGAAACAGAGAGAGCATCCGATTGAGATTGATAACGGAACTGAAGAAACATTTAGACTGACAGGTCCTCGAAAAAACAGACGTAAAGAAGTTAATTCTCAATCACCTCTCGCTGGGCTTTTTATCACAACTATAAGAGATGATATTATTGCCATTTTTATCATCTTTCACAGACTTCAACTTAATTTTACAATATGCTTCAAGATTTTATTTCTTCCTTTCAAAGCAATAAATGGCCTGTCAGTGATGTAGCTAACACTGCATACAAAACTAAAAGGTGAGATTTCACTCTAAAAGCAGTTGTGCCTTTACTGTCAAGAAGTCGAAACTTTGCAAGTATTGTTGCTTTAGTCGATAAATTGCCGAAAGAAGCACGATCATCTAATTCTGTATTTTCATTTTCTTTGCAAAGTAGGTAGACATCATTTGTTCATGTTGATTTTGCTGCACTTTGTAACCTTGTAATCTTAATATTTCATATGTATAGATATGCATGTTTTTATTCTTGTAATTATGATATGACATAATGACATAAGACTGCATTTGCATTTGTCCATTGATTGGCCACAGTGCAAGCCCAGTCCTCAGTGAGGTGTACTCCTTTTACTTTTACAAGCTAAAGGAAATTCAGGTGTGTATTAGACAGTTTGTGGGATTTATACTGACAACTGATTTGATCAGAAAGCCTGCGTGTGCAATGAAAAAGGTAACTACCATAAATCACGAGTGGATGAGAAGATACAATGGAAGAAATTGTACAAAAACAATCCATTGCTTATCAAGGCCAAGCACTCCTTTCATTTGACGGGAATAAACACTTGAAAACAAACGTCTTAAGTATGATAACCCTTACAAGCATTTATTGAATTTGTTTTGTCATACTCCAGTAAGCCCAGCAAGTCTGCCATTGATAAGACTACAGAAATTATGTAATAAGAGAAAGCCTGATGATAAAATATGTGAAATGAACTTGTACTATATACACTACCTATTGTTTGTCAAAGGCCCATCCCAGCTTTCCTGAATGCCAGATAATTATATCAGAATAAATACAATATGTTTATGCCAGGTTTTGGATAACAGTGAAAAATATTGGTTAAGTTTTTACAACTGAATGTAGTCAAGCTGCGATTTGAATGTCTGCTCATGTATCTTGTGGTGCAAGGTATCATCCTGCCATCACATCTATTCTGCATTAGGACTGCAAGATTATTGTATTTCCAAAGTGAACAAAATGATCTACCTGAATGACTTGAAGAGCTCAACAAACTCGATGAAGCTCATGGTGCTGTCCGAGATCATGAGGTTCTGGAAACCTTTGAAACAGCCTTTACCGCGACCATGCCATGACCTGCTGCTCCATGCACTACAACACACAAAGCAAAGTACCGACATGAACACTGATGTATTATAAAAGGACACTTACTTTGAAATGGTTTGTATCCGTGAATGAAAATGGAAAAGGTTTCAGAGGGGTTTCAAATTTCACTCCTTGTCATCGTACACATACCCTGGCTGAGCCTTGGAGCTTCCTGATAGGATGGGAGAGGACTGCTGACGGGACGGGTTTGAGCCTGCCATGCTGGAGGAAGAGGAAGAGGAGGAGGAAGAGGCCAGTAATCCAGGGCTTCTAGTAGCTGAGAGGGAGAAAGGTCCAGGGAAGCTGTCCTCTGTGGAAGGCAACATGACTGAGAGTAAATACACATAAAATATACAACACAGTGCAACATGAAAGAAAGGTTCTCTGATTTATCTTAGTAACGTCCACACTGTGTGAGTTTATCCTGACAGGGTGTCTTCTCAGTGTGACTGAACATCAACCTACATCCTTTCTTAGCGTGTATGCATAGATTTATGTTTGTTTTCTGTGAATTGATGTAATTCCAGAAAGTCTCACCTGGCTCCTCCTGGTCCACGCTGTCAGACAACTCGGTCGGTCCGTTCCGACACAGTCCCTCCTTACAGCTTCGTGTTTTCCTGGAAACCATTTCATCATCTGTGGCATCCCCACTGTCCCCCTGTATTGCATGGCAAAACGCATACAGACACGTACACACACACACACACACACATACACAGGCAATGAGTAACTGTTCGGTATGAGAAACTAATTCTGTGTATGTTGGCTCACTTGACAGGAATGAGACAGACTGAAAAGCAATAATGAAAAAGACCACAGGCTTGTTCACTGTGTTATCTACTAAGTCCTGAAGTAATAGTTTTTTTCATCTGCACTGCTGGAAAAAGTGTAACACAAGAGGTAGTTCTACCATTGCTACACAGTAGGGCCTAGGCTTAATACACGAAGACAAGGTTTTAAAAAGTCTATTCCCGGTGAAAGCAAACATGCATCCTGTTAGTCCCAAAGCAAGACAGAGTGAAGCCCTACCTGCTCATTCTTAGTTGAGTTGAAACTTAAAATAAATTAAATATTTAAAAAAAGGTTTCGTGAGGAAAGCGTGGCATGTACTGACCCTGACAAGGACCTTCTTCTTCTTCTTAGTCTTATCATTAATTCCCAGGGGGCTGTTTTTCTGGGTGGTGGGCTTCTCCCCGCTCGTACCCATGTTCCACCGCCGCCCGCCAAACAGCTCAATGGCCTGAGCGAGCGTAGGGCCTTCATACCGGCAATCCTCCTGGGAGACAAACACACCAACAACATGGACACAAAACATTACAGGCAGAAAGGAGGCAGGAGGGTGTAAGATCTTTATATGCTTTATACTGTAATGTAACTAATTAAAACCTAACTCAGATTTTACCTGATACAGACTGACATACTGCCTCCTCAGCCACTGCAACCTCTGATCAGGAAACCTCTTCAGCTTTCTGGTTGCATTCACCAGCTCTGACAGGCCTTTGTGCAGCATCCGCGCCGTGTGATTGGGCGCCACAAAGTGCAGAAGCCTATGGATAAGCAGAGCAATTATAATCTGTATTACACTATAGGAAAACCCCTCCAGTGGTTTGCCAACACTCACAAACTGAAGATAAGGGAAGTGTGTTACTTTTGATGAGGTGGTAAAGTTGTGGTGGTAACAGGGCACTAACCTGTTGTCAGTGGTAGTTAGACCGTAAAGGAGGCTGAGGCCGTTCTCCTCCACCGTCATCTGGCTCAGTTTGTTCTGTAAACACACAGCGTGGACGTCCACTCCATGGTGGCCCAGGAACACTGCCTGGACATTCAAAAAAACACAACTTCATGAGCACAAGCCAAACCATGAGTGCCACATGATACCGAAACACAAAAACATTGATACACCTAATCAAAGAACGCCATATGAGGTTTCTAAGGTGACATGGTGACTCTTTACTCTTGAATAATATCTGTAGTGAAGTGTTGACTTCCTACATAAGAAGAAGAAGGTGTCTCAGACAGGCTGGATCCCTGTGGGGCCCAGGTCTTTCATTTGGACACCAGGGTGAACTCTTTTGAAGATTACTGATATTTTTGCAACACAGATACTCTTTTTTGTTCAATTGCATCTACAAACCTTCACCACTCCCAGATCCAGCAGGCCCTCAGCCAGTCCAGCCACCACAGTCTGGCCCAGTCCCACTGGAGGCTCTGCAGGGGAAGAAACTGCTCCACTCTGAGGCTTACCTGCCATGGATCAACCATTAACAAAGTCATATGAAGCTGTATTAATTTACAACCACTTTAAAATCTGTTTGCAACAGAGGAAATGGGGTTCAACTACCATGAATAAACACATTCACGATGAACAATCCACAGTGTTTGAAATGGAACAATGACAAAGGAAACATGATTTTTTTTTCTATCACTGATGTTCACAGAGCAGAAATTGTATAGGATATGGGGCTTATCTGCCACGGATGTAAACTTATACTTTGTGTCTGACAAAGGATATGTGCTCGGCAACGCTTTTAAGTTTATTCTACCATGTTCACTATATAACACTGAAAGAAATCTCCAATTTCTTGTAAGCAGTGGCTGACCTGTTTTAATGCACTGACCCACTGGAGGAAACTACACAAATCTATCAACCTAGAGGAAGTAGCACCATCACACAAAGAACTATACTGGAGAGCTGGCTGTGTATGAACTCTAAATATACCTCGACCAGGCAATAAAAACAGAGGAACCTGAAAAAGGCAGCGGTTATGTAGATGTACAGTAGGCCCAAATTTAAAGGTCAAATTTAACAGAATGAAGAGATTATACCCCAGGTGAGTGTTGTGTTGTCAGGCTGTAGTCGCAGCAGGCAGCGAGCGGTGAGGTGGCTGTCCTGGTCGTAGTGGATCACTGTGGCCCCCTGCAGCAGAAACTGATGCACGTCTGGCTGGAGTGACAACACATACCTGGGTAGAAGAAAAACAGAGAGTGATTATCTGTGTATGCAGGTGTGTCTGCCTGGCTGTGTGTTTTTGCATCCGTGTGTGTGTATAGTCGTACCAGGGGATGAGCTCAGTGCCGTGGCTGAAAGCTGGATGGGTTTCCTCCGTGCCCTGAAATTCCACATCCTTCACCACCTGATCAGAGGACAAGTCGCCCTCTGAGTCTGACAGGTCACCTACCATGAATCTGTGCGAGGATAGAGAGTGAGGTTCAGGGGGAAAAGGAGGATTGGGGCAGAAGGGGTAAAGGGAGCAAAAGGGGAAGGCAGTAGGGAAGACAGAGGAAAATCAGGGAGAGGAAAAGATGGGGGAAAAAGATAACAAAAACTAAGAGAAGTGCTCATCTGTATTGTGTATACATTCCAGTGGACACCTCAACTCCTTAGCGGGATCAACAGCAAACTGCAAATGTATTAGACCCTATCCTCCAGCCACTGCAACATGTCCATCAAAGCATCACCATTTAGAAAATGTACTGAGGTGCAGTTGAAAAGTAAGAAATTACCCTCATCAGTACAAAGGACAATGGAAAACTCTTGCAGTGAAGGGGTTGAATGAGCAAAAAGCATCATGCACTTGTCATTGCAAATACTTTCACTACTGTTGAAACTGCAATCAAGCCAGCTAGACATTAGTGAACCACTTACAACCACTTACAAGACACGGTTTGAATCCGGCGGCGTCCTAAAAGAGATGGAACTAGAGCAGGGAGAAGGAGAGACACAGGGAGGAAAGGAGAGGAGGAGTGAGAAGGGTGAAGAGTGGACAGAAAGGTCAGCTACATGTCTTAAAAAAAGAAACAAAAAGGATGCACGCAGAAGGAAAAAAAAAAAAAAAACAGCTTGAAAAGTGGAAGTCACTTGATCTAAGATGCATTCCAAAACAATCAGCCCAGACGGAAAGACAAAAAGCTGTCAGTGACTGAGAAAAGTATTTTAGAAAGAAAAAAAAAACGATGTTTATGTGGATTGTACTACAGACTGATAAACACCATATTCCTGGGTAAATTAAAGTGAGTTGTTATCCACTCACAGCTCCAAAATGGCATCATAATTCAGAATCAAAGAAAACGGTCTGGAAACACAGAGATGTTAATCCCAGTTCCTCAGAGGCCAAGCCCAAAATGAAATTACCATAAATTCAGTACAGTGTTGTATTTACATCTGTTGTCCAAATTCCAGCTTGTGTCATTAGCCATCAGCATACTGAGAACTACCAGAACCTTATTCCGCCTTGTCTTGACAGGAAACCAAACCTGTTATCTGTCCCTCTGTGGCCAAGGTGTTTATTTGAACATCACCTCATTGCAATAACAATCTGAAAATATGTTCCTTCACAAATCCATTATCGTGTGCCTGTGCTTTATAAAAGAAAATCAGAATGACCCAGAACACGATAAGGGTTTGTTAAGCATCCAGCTTATCTGGCACCACAAGTATGTTGTAAATAAAATTTATCTGAAAAAATGGAGCTGTGACACACTACATACACCAGAAAACTGTGCAGAGAATGACAGATGTTTTTAAAAGCTCAGGAAACCATTGTCTCTGCATCAAACTGAATAGATAGCAGGAGAATTCCTGTTAAAATGCACTTTCATTCTTCAGCAGGCAGATTGTTAACACTGAGCGACTGATCTGGTCATGGAAGTTTAGAGTGGAAGTTAGGAAGTAACATTTCTACTGAACAATCCAAGTTTCAGACTCCTGCACTTTGTACAAAACAAAATGGATGGTTATTTCCATGACAGTGTGGTCAATTATCTTAATGACAACAAGGCAAAATGCCACAGTACATCCAGGAGCCCCGTTCCTCTAACAGCTCAATCGACGATTATGAACCAGCGATGCAATTATCGATTCAATTGATGGACCACATACTTCGTGCTCTGTTATGCATTTATAAATACACTCATGATTTGAAAATGATCTCCAGGCTACATATGAGCGATGTAGGGAATGTGCCAGAACCACATCTCTAGGTACAACGAATCAATGAGAAAATGATCTCCATCATGTGTAGAGGCAACAATATAATCTCATGATTTCAACTGGTAGAGTGGATGTAATGCAGGCCTATGTGTACTATCTGGGTATGTGCTAAGGCATGTTTCACTATGTCCAAAACAAAACAATACAAATGCCATCACCCTTACTGCATCACCCCTTTTGGACTTCAATTGTTTTGACTCTAGAGGAAGTGACCAGCTGTGCCAAAAACATACGCTGCCTCTTTGAATGAGTGGCCACAGTTCAAAGCTGTTGTGGACCATGGCTGTGCCCATAGATCTAATATAGACTACACAAAACACCTGTTTTCTTGTGTCTTTGAGTCACTGTCTGTGAATGAATATGAAAACAAACAGCTAAATGGTAACAAGGTTTTACACAACAGAAACTTTCCACCTTGAGGAGAAGGAAAGTAGCAAAATAGCAGCCATAGAGGAGAGAGGAAAGCAGCTTTAAGACACAGGTTGCTAACTTCTAGATCCAGGTTCTACACTCGATACACAAACTGTCATTTCTCAAAAGATTTGGACCTACTCAGGTAAGTAGGATTAGTGCAAAAAAGGAAAAGAAAGGAAGTGAAGGTATAATAGTAGCATCAATGGAAATCAGGTGATTTAAGGGGGGATACTAATTCCCTCCTCATCTCATATCATTTACAGCGTGCTTTCTTCTTACCTGTAATGACAATAATGGCAGTGTTTCCTTAGTATCATCTACCCACCAGCATTTAACTGATTCTCTGTTGCTTAATTTTACAGTTTATGACAGTTTGCTTTTACAACGTGTGTGCACAGGTTTCAAAATGAATATACAGAAAAGGTCTGGATAGATAAGAGGAATTAAAGCGAAGCAGCAATAAAACTGCAGTAAACAGAGAAAAGTGAAAACAATTACAAGACAACTGGTGCATGGTGTCCTGGTGTGATGATTGACTGAGGCACGTGCTGCGTGCCACTTGATATGAGCTATAATCTTGGCAACAACTTGTGCAACATCCCCCACACCCTGCCCTCTGTCTCTGTCTATGCTTCGCGACTGTATCATATAACCCTAGGCCAGTCTGGGCAGCAGGGGTGAGTGGTGAAAAATGGAAATCATCCCTCAGCTGGAAGTCCCAGGTTCAAGACCTTGCGACAGAAAACATTCATCTGTCCTTGAGTAAGATGGGGCACGATGCAAACGGCTAACATAAGCCGTGCATAAGAGGACACCAGTGGATACTCACTGATTGTGGCTGCGCTCCCTGAAGGAGTTGCTCCTGCAAGTTGAAGGTGGGCCGGCAGTGGAGGGAGTGGTGGCCTGCTCATCAGGGTCTTCTGCTTCCAAACTACGATTGCAAGACCTGATGAGCAAAAAGAGAGAAGATGAAGAGGAGGAGGAAGAGGAAGGGAGATGAAAAGGAGCATTAAGTGCAGCAGAGGCAGAGCGTGGAAGTTAAAGCAGAGAGAGAGAGAGAGAGAGAATAGAATAAAGCAGAGAACAAAGGCAGCAGATTATAGCAGGCCAGGAAAATCATAAATCACTCCACATGTTTCAATGCATTTTCTAAGATGGAGCTGGCTGGGTCATTGTACCTGATAATCTGGAGGATGCTGTTGACGGTGGCCTCCTTCTCTGGGACGTGGAGTCCGTCCGGACCAGACCGAGACAGGAAGTTGTGCTGTCCACTGTAGTCAGACACAAACTAGAGAGAGGGCGACAAGCAAAAAAAAGGGGAGCTAAACAAAGCAGAAATCTCTGTAGTGTATTGCTGAGACAACACACAATGCTTTCCTGTTTTTAAGTTTTTTATGCATTTTTGCTTTATTTGACAGTGATGGGAGAGAAAAACAGGAAAGGCAGGGGAGGCAGAGGGGAATGACATGAAGCAAATGGCTTGGGTCTGAATCAAAGCTGGGCCACTGTGGTAACAACCTAGCCTCTATACATGATACGCGCTCTATCAAGTGAGCTAATGGGACACCCCACACAATGCTTTTCTGTGTATGTGACTGTGCATGTGTTTACCTCCAGTGAGTCATCTGTATTGTCTAGAGGTGGTTTGAGGCTGATGATGCTCGCCGTCCCATCCAGTGCGTCACTCAGCTCCTTCAGAAAAACCCCACAGAATGGCACCACCTATGGCACAGAGCATCCCCATTACCACTGGCACAGTATTCTGCTGATTTTACCTTACTGTACTCAGAAAAAAAACAAAAACAAAACACATCACAACGAAGTGAGGTTTCCAAGAGCGAAAAGACACTGTTTCATAAACATGGGTGTGACAAAACCTACCCAGATAAAAGAAAGAAGTAACATAGACACAAGCTTTTTCATCAAATAACATACAATATACACATCAAGAGGCAATTCAGAACAAAACCACATGACAAACTAGATCACTGTGATTCTGAACTATGCTGCGGCCCACCTTGCACCCCGGGATGTTGAGAGCTCTGGTGACGACTTTCTTGTACTCTGAGGAGGACTCGTGCTGAGCCATGGCGTCCTTCAGGCCCCTCATGGTCTCAATGTCTGACTGGTCCATAAACTGCCACATCTTCAGCACCTTCCGGGACCTAACGGACAGAGAACAATGCAGCTGTCACTGGTTACGACAACCGAATGTTTCTGCATGTGTGGGTGGCATGCAGGACTTTCTGTATTTTTTTACACAAATAAAATCTAGTTTATAAAGAGGAATTAGGGTAGAGCTAGGGATAAAGGTAAGAGTAAGAGTAGAGGTAAGAGTAAGGATAAGAGTAAGGAATAATGTATGATACATATGGTACATAATATAATGAGTAGTGAGGGTGAGGAAAGCATGTCATGCTCGAATGTGGATGTTTGTGCGTGTGTGTTCCTTCTAACCTAAGTCCAGCCAGAAACTCCATCACAGCGTTGTAATTTCCCATGTTCCAACAGCATTTAGCCACGTGGACCAGGTAAGAGAAAACCTCTCTCTTCTCCTCCATGGAACTGGCTGTCAGGACCAGCCACGTCACCCATGAACTCACCTGTAAATATGGTGTAAATGTGAACTTACTATCACATTAACACTGATAACACAATCAGCAAAACCCTCTTTGCTTCTCATTAAGTTTCTCCCCTGCTTTGAAGACCCATTTTCTTGCCAAAGAATTTTAACTGGATTACGACTTTACCTTGAACTCCTTATCATGCGAGTATAGGGTCAAACTCACTTATTAGTTACTGTACTGTGCTGTATTAGATAGTTGTAGACAGTTGTAAAAGATAGTTATCTTGAAATTTGACCATTTTCATGTTTAAGAGAAAAAAAAAGGAATCAGTATTTCCTGTGTGTTTAATTCATTTCACATTTCATGGGGAAACAGTCTCCAAAACAACAATTACTGTAACCCACTGTACTGTAACCCACTCATTCAGTGGCAGGGAGACTCAAGGTATGTACAGAAAACACACCTGAAAAATGAGATGAATAAAGAAAGTATGTGAAGTCTGTTTTTGTGTAGAAGTAGTCTGGGAAGAACCTCCATCATATCTGAGGTAGACAACATGACTGACATTTCATAACAAGCCAAAACTGACTTTGCATGTATACATGTAATATATATATTTTAACACTGAATACTTTCCCTGCATGCTTGATATTTGTCTTTGTCATGACATCTTGACTTTAGCCAAGACAATGTCAACTTTGTAGGGAAACTGACATAATTGACTGAATGACACTTAATGACGACAGTCATAAATATTCAGTAATGACCACTACCTCATCACCAAATGGATAAAATGACCTGTTCTTCTCCGTGGAACCTGTCAACACAATGCTAATTCCCCTTTCCTTTGTTCCTGCATCACACACACTGCATCAAAACTCCAGCTGCAGGAAACTGTTACTCTCTCCACTGGTTAACACGCCTCACAAGCTTTATTAGTGGTGCCACATGCTGCCTGTAACTACATGAAAATGTTTTTGTGGACACTGGTTGATTTATAGTTTTTGATTATACTAGCTGTACAGCGGACAGTAACAGCTTGCTGCTGTCAGTGTGCTCTTACTAAACATGAAACAATAGCTGTTACAAAGTGTTCACAGCCAACGGACCATCAGTTCACACTCTTCCTTTTGTGTGCGTGTGTGTGCAGACAGGTTAAGGCTTACTTATGCTCATATAATCTCTTTTGCATTACAGCATGGCAGCTCGTGTCTACAGTGACACGGTACACAGACACAAACCAGCTGGCCACATTCTGAGGCCCCCCACAACACACACACACACGCACACACAAGAGAATGAGATCAGATATCCATCGGTTATATTCAGTCGCTGCGTCAAGCATTCACATACACAACATGAGGGAAGATACAGATATTTACCAGCTTGGTTTCCTCTCACATTTTCTGTGATGGACACACACACACACACACACACACACACACACACACACACACACACACACACACACACACACACACAAAAAAACAAACAA